>VZTE01002519.1:1028271-1064069 GCA_013397775.1 Eulacestoma nigropectus
CCTGTTGCTGCGGCGGGGCCGCCCCGCAGCCGCTCCCGCAGCCCTTGTGCCCACCCGGGCTGGGGAAAGGCGCTTTGCCCTCTGTGAGGGGACGGGGGACGGCTGCAGTGAGCGCTCAGAGCCCCCTCCCCGCCCGCAGCCACTGCGGTGGGAGCTGCGGACCTGTTTGTTTAGTGGTGGTGATGGCTTGTGGTAGAATGATAAACGTTTTGCATTGCGGCTTTTGGGTCGCTGGATGTTTGGCAGGGGATTTTTATACAGGGCTCCCCAGTCTCTTAAGACAATATTTACCCTTCTTGGTTTTATTTGTTTTTAATTAAACTGCTATGTGAAATAGTAATTCGGAGCTAGTAAATCAATCCTCCTATTTATCACTAGGAAAACTGTCTCAACTTAAGAAAGCTCTGAACCAGCCTGTGCACTAAACAGTGTGGTTTTAAATTGTAATTCATACGGCTTAAAGGAGATGCTTGTAATGGAAAGTACGTTTATATTTTCTGGTTAATGAACAGGTTTGTCAAATTTCCTGTTTCTTTTCACTCCAGCGGTTGTTGTGCACAATTTCTTTGTTTCCAACACCTAAACCCCTGTCATTAAAAAGTGCCTAAATACAGCCAGGAGTGAGGTGGGAAGGAAAGTCTGGCACAGTTCTTTGTCTTTAAATGCTTCGTTTCTCCCCAGATCTGGCAGTCTGCTCTGAGCACTCTGAATCCCAACCCCACGGACAGCTGTCCCCTGTACCTGAACTATGCCACGGTGGCCGCGCTGCCGTCCAGGGTCAGCCGGCACAACAGCCCGTCCGCAGCTCAGTTCATCACCCGCCTGGTCAGGAACTGCCTGCCAGGAGGGGTCAACAGATGCATTGTTGTAAGTGGCTCTTGAAATGCTTCTGGTGAAATGTCTAGTGAGTGTTTTCTCGACTTTTCAGGGTTGTAGGTGGCTCCAAGGAGAGTGGAGGTGGACAAGTTTGACTGATATAATTATACTGACGTGAGTGGTTTTGCACTGACATGTAGGCAAGACCTGACTGTAATGGCTTGTGCATGCTCAAGCAGCTGAAGGGAATTAAGGCTGGATATGTATGGAACGTCTTCAACCACGAATGCCCATGCAAAAGGAACCATTAGTGGCTTTTTCCAAACTAGGATTTGGGATGTTAGCACATGCTTCAGGAGATTGATGTAGCCTGCAAGAAGGGTGTTACGTCTGTATCACAGAACCCATGAAAGGTGCCTTGTTTGTGTTGTTCAGTGAGTTTTAAAAGCCTTGATGCAAAGTAATGCTCCAGTGTTCGTCCTTTGCAGGACAAGCTCTTGGACTGCTTTGGTCATTTTCTGTATGAGCCTGATGAATTTATTTGTTTCTACGGCTTCTCCAGATTATATCAGATTTGTGGGTTGTTAGAGGAAACTCACACAGTCAATGTCAGTGACAAAATTAAATTATACTCTTCAGTTGGAGGACTTATTTGCAAGAGTAATAACTCCACTTAATTTTTACCCTTTGAAAATGTTTAACTAAAACTGCTTTCCACTGGTAATTTCTGTAACAAACTTCAGAAAAATAATCTACCTGTTGACAAACTTTTGGGTTAATATTAGCCACATTCTCGTACAATTTCTGCCGCCACATTCTCATAGTTTCTGTCTTTGTTTCATTTGTTTTGAGCACTCATTGGTGATTCCTGTGCTTTTTTTGGTCCTGATCTGTAGGCTAACCCGTGTTAATTGCACTGGTATAATTAAAGCAGTCCAGCTCCCTTATAAGGATGAACTAATTCCAGCAGTGTAATTCATTTCCATGCAGGAAATTAACTGGACCAGTTCGCTCTGGTATTTTTACGCTGCCTCTCCATCCATGCAAAACACAATGAATGAGCTTGTCTTGACTCAGGGCTTGGTTATTTCCCACCCACCTCCTTTTTTCCCCTCTTCCCCAGTAATACCCCAGGTAACAGATCCTTCTGAGTGTATCCTTCCACACCCTGGTGTTGTGTGACGAGTTTTGCTGCTGGCTGCTGTTTCAGATGGTGTGTGAGCGCTCTGAAGTCTTTGCTTCCGCGTGTGCCCTGGCCAGGGCCTTCCCCCTGTTCACACATCGGTCCAGCGCCTCCAGGCGCACAGAGAAGAAAACTGTGACAGTGGAGTTCTTCCTGGTTGGACAAAACAACGGACCAATGGAAGTGGCAACACTTAAAGTAAGATTTTGGGGGTTTTCTGTCGTCTTTTCCTTCAGTTTGTTGCATGTGCAAGTGTGTCTGTCTGAAGCTGCCTCTGGAATGGGTGTTGTATAATTATCTTAGCTTGAGGTTCCTTGAAGTTGATCAGTTCACAGCATCTCTTGAGTAGAAATATTGAACATATTACTGCAGCAGATGCTGAAGATGTTATTCAGAATTTAGATTTCAGGGGTGGAAAACACCAAACAGCACAAAGAAAATGTCTCCTCTCTCGTGTGTCACAGATGCAAACTGTTTTTAGCCTTTAGTACTACATTGCTTTTAGTGTGTGGGCTTCTCACTTCTTTCTACCCAGGCAAAAGCTGTGTGTTATTGTGCAGGTGACTATCACAGTGAAGTCACTAAAAGTCACTTAACAGGGATCACATATGGCCTCTGCTATTTCTGTCTGATGCACCTCTTTGGCTGAGTTTTTCTGGCAGAACTGTGGCCAGAAACGAGACCCTAAGAAGCGAAACAGCTTGGAGATGAGCTGTACATGACAGTGAAATATGTCCAAGTCATCTTTCAGTGGCAGAAAATCAAAGACTGTTTCCCTTGTTTGACTGTTACAGAGAGGAAACTCCACATCAGGTAACTGTTGGCGTGCCAGGTCATTCCTCTTCAAGATCCGTAAACTTAAAAGCTATTCCAAGGTTTGCAGTTAATCTGTTAGGGAACTCCAGGTTCAGTGCTCCAAGTTCTGTGCGTCAGTACAGATGGATACTCCCTTAGCTGATCAGTCAGTGAGGTTACAGAAATCTCTTAAAAGTTTTGGCAATGGATTTGACAAAGGATATGGTGTTGCTGCATTTGAAATTCACAGAATTGCAGGTTTTTTTCAGTATGTTTTCCTCTGTGCTTGGTCCTTATTCTGTGAACTGATATGGCCCCAGAAAATGGTGCCAGCCCAGTTTTCAGCAAAGCAGCAAAGACAGACGTGCTGAGAGTAGAACTCTTGATCACTCCATTTTTCCATGCCCCAAATCAGAAAAAGCATAGCTGGTGTCAAAAATAGTTCCTTCAGATAGGTAGATTCCAAACCACTTGGGTTATTTTTAACTTAAAAACAAAGCTGCAATTATTTCTACCTCTTGTTTTTCCCTTTGATGTCAATGCCAAAAATATTATTGGCTTCCTCCTAGCTGAGTTTGCACCCCTTAAAATCAACCAGCACCAGACAGCTAATGCAGAGCATGGAAGAGGCACGTGGTAGGACATTTTTATCTAAACCTCTCCCTTGGCATGTTGTATTTCACACCTACTGCATTGTCCAGGGTATTTTATGGCGAGGACTAGCAGGGATTGTCAGAGTTTTACACGGCACTTTTTAAAGGCTGCTATTATCCAGGTTCTCTGGAGCACTCTGGAAACACAAACACAGGCACAGCTTAGTTCTGGAAGTCATGCTGCTCCCCTGGGGCTTGGCCTTGGGGTTGGAGCACCTCCTTTTACCTGCATGGCCCTGAGAGGGAATCACTCCAGGCAGAGCTTGGCTGCTGAGGAGGTCCTTATCCCTTTAGGGACAGTAAAGCCATCAGAAGTAATTGCAGGGAATCAGGCACCATTCCAAAGCAAGCCAAGGTTTAGGAGTGTGCTGGGATACAAATGTGTGGAGTCCTTAGGCTGGTCTGGCCAAGCCAAACTTCAGATACCTCAGCATGAGTGAGTGTCCAACACCTCAGATTCCTGTGAAACCCATCTTGACTCACCCATGTGCTGTGTGTGGTCCTCAGTGTAGTGTGGCTACTGGAAAGCTTGCACAAAGTTTCCTTTTCCCAGGTCCTACAGCTTCAGGTTGTTAATTCATGGGAGTTAAAAGTTGAAGCTTGGTGTCTGGTGTCTTCATGGTCCTTTTTTTTGCCGGGAGGATCCTTCTGTAAGGAAACAGCCTTGGCTGCTTGACCATTTTGATTCTGTCCACTCTTGCTTAGATAAGTTTTTGCTCAGTCCAGGTGAGGGTCAGTCCATTTTACCACAGAAATCAGGAAACAGGGTGTGTTTTACACGAAGATGAAATATTCCAGTTTCCCCATGGGCCTGCCATATAGAATGTCTCACAGCAGTAATCTTTATTGCTCTGAGCCACTGTGCCTGCCCTGTACAAACTCTGCAGCTTGCCATGTTGCAGATTACACAATCTCTGCAGGTTTCCAACCCCAGCAGCCCATAAGTTCATTGTGACTTCCTGAATTAGCTGCCTCTTATCTTTCTTTCCTCCATCTCACATTGCCTTCTTGGTCTCCTTTTGATAATGGAGAAGGATACTAATTTTTCAATATCAGTTTGCTGGGGGAAGGAATACAGTTGCTTAGAAATTAGAGCACGTGGAAAAATAAGTTGGACCCATACAAAAAGTAATGGTTAGCTTGGCTGACATTGTTTAACTGTGCAGTGCCTGTGGTGGTGCCAGTTAAGCATTAACGTGCTCCAGAGGAACCACACATGTGGTGCTGGCTGCAGAGGGATGAATGCAAACTGTGCCAAAGCCCAGCCCCTTCTCAGGTGTCCTCCGCTGTGTTTGCAGTGTCTGGCCAGTGCCACCGAAGGGGTCCGGCTGGCCGCGCGCATCGTGGACACCCCGTGCAATGAGATGAACACTGATAACTTCCTGGAGGTGGGTGATGCCCCGATGAGTAAGAGTTGCTAATTGAAAGTCTGGAGTGCAGTAATCAAACCCGAGTGCTGCTGTGTCTCAGTGAAAGCTGTGTGTCAGCAGTGGGCAGTACCAGGGGCGCTCAGGCTCTTCCTTTGGCCTTTCACATTTTGTAGAACCGTGCAAAGCTGGAAGGAGACAGAGTTTACAGCTTGGAGTAGAGCACTGGGAAGCTGAAAACATGAGTTCTTCATTGGGTCATGGCACTGGATTCTTGTCTTAAAGCTGGTGGTGACCAGAGTTACTGAAATTACAGGACAGTTGGCATACTTCCAAGTGAGCTTTATTGTAAAGATCTGGAAAGCTGTTGAGAATGAAATTATTCCTGTCCTATTACATCATGATCCAGCAGAGTGAACAGTTGTCCTTTACCTCAGAAGATTTCTTTTACTGGCAGGGCCTAAAGGTCAAATTTATATTTCATGCCATAGTAAGTCAAGGATGTGTCAGTGGAATTAGGCCATTGGAAAAGCAGCACCACTCCCAAAATTGTGAATGCTTGTATGTGTATACATGCAAAAATCACAAAAACCCCTTAATTGGGTACCCATTTGTGTGGAAAGGCACAAATGTGTCCTAATGACTGACTGACAATGTCCTTTTTTTTTAATCATTAAGGAAATCAAAAAAGTTGGCAAGGATCTTCGGATCACTCCTACCATTATCCGAGATGAGGAGCTGAAAGAGAGAGGCTTTGGAGGTATATCTTGTTGACTATTCCACTTCATTCCTAGCAGATGACTGGAATGTTTTGCCGTCTCCATTGTAATGTTTTATTTGCACATTTTTGAAACTGTTCTATTGCCCATAGTATTCCAAGATGTTTTACAGAAAATACCCACAGGGGCTCCCCACAGTCTTTCTTCCCCACAGGTGGTTTAATTCTCTGTTTTCCAGGGATCTATGGAGTTGGAAAGGCAGCTCTGCATCCTCCAGCCCTGGCAGTTCTCAGTCACACTCCAGATGGTGCCACACAGACCATTGCCTGGGTGGGCAAAGGTATTGTGTATGACACTGGAGGACTCAGCATCAAGGGAAAGGTACAGAAACATTTGTTTTGCTGCTGCCTTTGCTTCCTGTTGTTTTCTGATGAAAGTAATTCAGATAATGTCTGTAGGAAACAAAAGTACTTCTTTATTGGGTTAAATGCTTGTTCTGTTGTCATCCATGTGGACACAAACTATCAGGGGGGAAGACCAAATGGGATTCAAGGACCACTACAGAACAATTCAATAGCAACATGGTATTTTGCCCTTTAAATATTGCCTGCTGAAAGGCAGAGTGTAGGAACAAAAATGTTTAATTTCTGATTTCAAAGATAGAACCAAAACCCATTGGAGTTTGCCTCAGTGTGAAACTTATAAACAACATTTTTCTTTTTACTTTTCTAACAGTTTAGCAGCCTCCGTTTAGTATTTTTCAGTTCCAAGATCAGATCCACCAATAAGCAGAGGCACATGTTCCTTGTTTGTGTTGTTGACAGCTGAGCATTGTCAAAACCAGAGTCTCAGAAGCACCAGAAACACTGGTTCTAGCAGGCATTACTGTGAAATTCTCTTTCAAAGACAAAAAAAAAATTTCTATGGTTCTGTTTAAACAGACTACTATGCCTGGAATGAAACGAGACTGTGGTGGAGCAGCTGCTATTTTGGGTGCCTTCAAAGCCACTGTAAAGCAAGTAAGTAAAATGTGTTAATTGATATCGTGTATCCCAGCACTGCCAAGGAGCTTGGATAAATTCCCAGGGACAGAGGCCTGTCTAATCCTGAAGTTCTGACCTGCCACTGCTCTTAGTGAGCTTGAGCCACTCTGCTATTTCTGCTATTTCAGGAAAATATTTCACATCTTTACTGGGATCTTGAGAATTGTGAGAAATTCTTTGCGTGCTTATTTTTCTTTTAAGGGTCTTCCTTGAATTTCAGAGTTTGTTCTGTGGACTGAGTGGTTTCTAGTTCCTTGAATCAGGTCTATACTTGAGTTATCCGGTGCTGATTTTGTTTAAGCTGTGGGATTTGGGGCAGCTGTTGTCACCTTAGCAAAGAAGGGGATGAGTGACTCTGGGATACGAAGTCTTTCTAGATTGCAAATCTTGTGCCAGGCCTAATATTAACCTAGTAGGGAAATAGCAGCTCTAGCAGTCATCAGGAGCTGCTTGTTGGTTTGCCTCTGTGGTCAGAAAGTAGTGGGGGAGCTGAGAAGAAGCCAGGTATTGAAATATGAAGAATTAAAAATATTCCTGTTGCACTTCTAACAATGCAAACTGGGGAAAAGTGGATGCTGCCAATAAAACTCTGCCCTCTCCACAAATCCAGTGACTGAGTCTTGCTGACAGAGCAGCTATTGCCTCCAAGGAGTATCCAAAGTTCAAAAAATATTTACTGCTGCAGATTAATGCATAGATCTGATGGATACTTTGTGCAGGGGCTGATCAGTGCCAAATTCCCATTTCTCAATAGTCTAGCTCTGTGCCTTGGCCCTAGCAGCGTGTTTGATGTGGAAAGATTGTAAACTTTGCAGTTATTTGCTGAGAATTAAAATTGAAAACAGATTTGTGAGCTGCATGTCAGGCAGAACAACTACCTTGCATAACTAAATCCTTCAGAAAGTTAGATCAGAGGTCTGCAAGGGACAAGAGCTGGAACTTAACACGGTGCTTTGGGAGACTTTGGGATAGCCATGGATGGGGGACATCCTTTCAGTGGTTCAGTCCTTGTTTCCAGAGTAGTTTTGTGTGTGATTATCTGCACTGAGAGAAGTTCCATTCACAGTCACAGTGGATGTGAGCACAAGTGATCTGTCAGTTCATACACAATTACTGCAACAGTGAATAAACTGGCAGTGATGTGTTTGGACAAACTGAGCCTGGAGAAATCTTTATATGCCTTTATATGTAAAAACAAAAGAATGAACTCGCTGCTTAACTTTACAGTCTCATGTGAGAAGACCTGTAAATGACATCCCTGCAGAAAATGTGTTCAGAGAGATAGTGGGAAGAATTTGTTGTTACTGTTTCAAGTCTTTTTTTTTTTAATCCTTTTAAGAATAAAAGAAAGGTTGAAGAGGTTTCACTGTGCTTTGTCACAGAGACTGAAGTGGGAAATGTGTGTTGGATAGAAAGCTCAGTGGGAAGAGGGGCAGAGGTTATTTTCCCTCTTCAGAAAATATCTGCCTGCCTGCTGTTCAACAGTACACAACATGATTTTAAAGGCTTTGGATGGCAAAATTAAACAAGTGATTTTTCCTAGAAAGATGTATTTCCTCCATTGTGAGCTTTCCAACACAAGGGAGAAGAGAAAAACATTGACTTAAATTTTTGATTTCTTTCTTGTTAACATCATCCTGCATGTTAGCATAGTGAATCCTGCTTTTGAGGAGCTCCAAGCAGAACGAGAGTCAGGAAAAGGCAACTGATACTGGAAATAGATTTTCACTTTTGACGGTAGATTAACAACATGTCTCTCTTGGAGGAGAAAAATCCAGTGCAGTGCAAGGCAGTGAGCTACTGTGAATAGTTGGGTCGTGGATGGAAGGTTGTCTCCCCACAATGCTGTTTGCCCACCAGCTGGGCTAGAAACTGAAATTACTTTCTGGCTTCTAAATGCTGCCCGTTATTTGGAGAGGTTTTGATTGATGCCTTTGCCCTTTAGACTTCAGAACATGAGCTGATTCAGCAAGCCCAGATTTCTTCAGCCATGGACTTTTATCAAGAGATTAAGAGTAAAACTGGCCCAGGTTTTCCCCTAGAATTTGGTGTTGTTAAGGTTAACTATCCCAGTTAAGGAGGAACAATGTTCTCATTTGTTAGATGCTGCTGTCTCCCTGTCTGTTCCTAGAATCCCTCCACACAATACAACTGCTGTATAAATAACAGAATCATCATCCATTTTAAAATACCATCCATAAGCACATAAGCACTTGACTTTAAACCAAAATAAAACATAATGAGATAAAGCAGAAGAGAGGAGGCTAAGGAAAAAAAAACAAAAACAAAACAGGTTAAAAATGCTGTGGGCCTCCCAGCAGGAATGATAATTTAAAAAAACCCAACTAACACCCACCCCACCTGTCCAAAAACTCTACCAGATTTCCTATGAAAATTGTAGCATTGCTGTCAAGAAGTCTTAATCCCTCATTGATTTCAGTCCCAGTAAATTAGCTTGATGTGAATCAAAAGCCATTTCTCCCCTCTGGTTGTTTCAGGGGTTTAAGGACAATCTTCATGCTGTCTTTTGTCTGGCCGAGAACGCAGTGGGACCACGTGCAACGAGACCTGATGACATTCATGTTCTTTATTCTGGAAAGTAAGATTGTATCTATCCTTTTCCCATAAACAGAGCAAACATCGTTTTCTGTTCATCTGAGAGCCATGCAGATTGTGAAGCTGTCCCTAAATATCGATAATAGTACTTCAGACATCCATAATAGTGAGTTTTAAGTGTGCTTAGAGTTTCTGTGGGGTATGTAAATACACATCAAAATACATGTATATCATGAGCTGAACTTTCCTTAAAGCACTCAGATTTAGGTGGTTTTTGTAGTACAGCCAGTTTTCTGTGTCCATTTGCCAGCAAAGACAGGCCACCAATGGATGGGAATCTCTTTTAAGGAGAGATGTTACCTCTTTGGCAGTAATTTGTAGAATCCCACCAAGGCATCACACAGGCTCAACAAGCAGAGCCTGCCATGAGGGCAGTACTGTCATTTCCCTTTTCCTTGTGTGCTCTGTCTGGATGCTTGGAGCTGGGGGATAGCAGCCCTACAGACTTGCAGAGTCAAATAAGAAAAGCACGTGAGGTTTAAGGCTGCTCTCTAAAGTATTCTAGTCCCGACAGGTGAGTCCTGACTTCCAGCCTGAAGCTCTCCAGTCTGAAATGCCCTCTCTCCCTCCCAGAACTGTGGAAATCAATAACACTGATGCAGAAGGTCGCCTGATCCTGGCTGATGGAGTCGCTTACGCCTGCAAAGACCTTGGAGCTGATATCATTCTGGATATGGCCACTCTTACTGGAGCTCAGGTACAACAGTCTTATATTTATAACTCAGTTTCTTTTCTGTTCTTAATGCGACTTTTTGGTTTTGCATACTTAAATTAAAAACTGTGTTCTTCTGATGACATCAGCAGCAGGTGTAAGTGGGCCAGTACTCCATGTTTGCAATTCAATTTATAGTTCTCAGAACTGATTTGTTAATAGTGATCAGGATTTTCTTGTCCATGAAATGGCTTCCATTTCAAGTCATACACAGAACAGTACAAGGGTACAAATTTAACAGCATTATCTTCTGACACCTGTTCCTGTTATATATTGATGAGCAGTGGTGGAAGATGACTTCTTCCTGATTTTGTCCTTTGCCTCACCAGGGAATTGCTACAGGAAAATACCATGCTGCTGTCCTTACCAATAATGAAGAGTGGGAAAAGGCTTGTGTCAAAGCTGGCAGGAACTGTGGAGACTTGGTCCATCCTCTGGTGTACTGCCCTGAGCTCCACTTCAGTGAATTTACCTCTGCTGTAGCTGATATGAAGAACTCTGTAGCAGTAAGATTAATGTTTTCTTTTAAATTTCTCTATTACATAAAAAATGGGTGTTTTTAGACAGTGAGCTGGCCTGCTGATGGCTGGCTGCAAGCTCTTCATGGGGGCACCTTTTAGACACGGCCCATATTGTTCTGGTCTTCAGGGTCTTTCACCTGGGGCTTTGCAGGCTGTGTTCAGTATCAGTTTTAAACAGGGTGACCTGCTGCAAAGATATCTTTGGGCTGCTTGTCTTTTATACATGGCCCTAAATGAATGCTGAATTCCTGGATGGAGACCTTTTAGGAAGTCAAGATGGGCATTCCTCAGATCATTCCTCAGATCATCACCAGCAGAGACAGTAGCTGGGAGTGCAGAAACCAGGAAGTTGAGGACAGAAGCCTCAGAATTGCTTTTGCTGCATTTGAGAATTCCAGTGTGCAGTGAGATTCCAAAAACACTGCAGAAAGGAGTGTGGGCAGAAGAGGAATTGAGCAGGGCCACACTGCTTCTAGGAGCTAAGTCAAGGATTTACAGTAAAGTTGGTCCGTAAGATTGAAAGCGTTCATTAAGCTTTGAATGAGGTTTATGTAACTGTCTTTCCTGTAGGCAGAATAAACCACTGACATTTTCTTTTCTTGTGAGACCAGCTCCATTTTTATTGCTCCTACAGGACCGGGACAATACCCCAAGCTCCTGTGCTGGGCTCTTCATTGCCTCTCACATCGGCTTCGACTGGCCTGGGGTGTGGGTGCACATAGACATCGCTGCTCCCGTGCACGCCGTGAGTGTTCCTGACCCTCCCTGGGCACACAGGCTGGGGAAACACACCTGCTGGTGCCTGCAGGGGCTCTGGATTGTGTCCATCAAGTTCAGAGTGACAGAAATAGGTGGAGAAGGGTCCTTTGGAAAAGCACTGACTCGTCTCTGTTGCGAGTTTCTTGGTTTGGTATTTTCATCTGTTAGTATTTTTCATTTTGGTTTTAAAATATTCTAACAGTCACTTTAATCAGTGACATCTTTATCATTGTGAGCATTGACAACTTGCCTGCTCTCTGTTCATGGCAATAATCCCAGCCTTCCATTTTCACCCATGTTATTTTAGGATGATTGACCAGAGTTGATCACCCTTCCAAAAATATGTTCCCTCTTGTGGATTTCCTCTCCTCCCTTTGGTGGAACTTGTGTATATTCTTTTTTTTCCTAAAAACCAAGCCAATTCACTCCACCTGCCTCTTTTTTTTTTAACACAGTTTATTCAGCTCTTATTCCAAATCCATGCTTAGGCTGGGTGGGAGGTCCCCTGCCCTGAACAATGCTGGCCTCTATCCACCCACAAGTCAGTGAGAGGTCTGTTCTCATGTGTTGGTTTAGTCCAGCTGGGGCAGATTCCAGTGGCAGTGAGGATACAGCAGCACAGAGCAGGCCTGCCAGGGATTGGCTGTGGCTGTTGACCACCACAGAGTGAGTAGCCAAATGAAAACTAATTGAAATCCTACAATCTGAAGTGTGAACTGTGTGGTTTTGGTTTTGTTCTAGGGTGAACGAGCTACTGGCTATGGCGTGGCTTTGTTGCTGTCCCTGTTTGGAGGGGCCTCTGAAGACCCTTTGCTGAACCTGGTGTCTCCTCTTGGGTGCAATGGAGACTCTCCCCCTGAAGAGATGGAGAGGGACTCCAAGAGACGGCGCCTGGTTTGACACGGCCCCAGCCCTGCCGGGTGTGGGGTTACCTCACTTTGCACTGATCTGTTCTCAAGCAATGAAAATGTCACATGTCAGAAATTGCCATTTTTTTTTAAACTATCATGATAAGGTTTATTACTTGTTTCTGATAAAAACAGCCTGATGTATTGTTTAGTTTGTTTTTTTTTTTTTTAAATTATTGGTGCACACAGTTGCTGAACAATATCAGTGGTGCAGAGTCTAGGCTCAACTAACTATATCAGGAAGAGGCCATGTCCTCCTCTGAGCTCCTCACAAAACCTAACTAAGTGCATTAATGCATGAGAAGCTCTCTCTAGTCTCAAGAAGCAACTGCAGCTATTGCTTACAAAGCCTTCTGAATTACTTATTATATGTGAGGTTTTATCAGACATTTCTGCAGGCCCCACTACATCTCAGAACACAGGACAAGGAAAAAAGCTCCGTAGACTTGGCTTATTCAGAGACAATTTAGCTTAGCAGCGAAGAAGATGTAATGAGAAAAGGCCTATAGTTTTAATAAGGTGCTCTTTCCGCATGTTTTAATGTTTTTCTGACCAGTAAAATCAGCAAGAAGGGTTCAGAACATATCTCTATGTAATTGTTTCACATACAAATTACAGAATGTATTCATGTTAAATGAGGAAAACAGTAGAGGGACTGTGATTGAGTAAAATCGGTTTACAAAGCTGAGTGGCTTCTTGCCACTTAATAAATTTATTATTATTAAAGAAGCTTACATATCCCATGTGGTGTTTTGTGGTGTTATTTACATTTCTGAGAACACTGAGTGCTCCAAAAGTTTGTGTACAACATCATTACCCTGTTCACATTCCTTTTCCCAGCACTCAGAGCTGAGAGAGGAACAGCTTGCACCCAGTGGTTTGGGGCAGTTCTGCAGAACTTTCTGATTCACTTCATTTGTTTGATTCAGCAGCAGTCAGGGATGCTCAGTGTGAGTTTCTGTACAAGCCACAAGGCGCTTCCAGGCACTGCTTTGGCTGGAACCCGCACGGGAAGTGACTGGTCCCAGCTGATGTCATGGCAGCGGCAGGGCTGGGAACAGAGAGACCAAGTCCCTGTCCTGGCGCTCCAGCATCAGCCTCTGGAAACATTTCCTGGCTCCAGCAGCGTCAGTGGTGAAAAATCCCCCCCAACACCCCCCTGGCTGCTTTGCAGATCAAGTCAAGCTGAGCTGACAGGGATTGTCCTTCTCCATGTTGAGGGGATCTCTGGAGAAGTGTTGGTTTTATCTGGAGTTCCAACAATGAGGGCCACCAAGAGTCTTTTAGATTAAAGATTTCATGGAAAGCTTAATGCAGAAGGGATAAAAAATACTTCATTCTGATTGTGTAGCCCTACTTGACAGACAAAAAGTAACTAAAAAAAAAAAATAAACAAGCACAGAACTTCATTACTTCCTCTATTTGTTTCTCCCTTGCTGTTCTGGCTCACCGGTTGAATTTTAAGAAATCTGTATCTAAATGAGTTCTGCCTTTGGTCATTCTTAACACTTGGTATAAAGCACTACCTGATACCAAAAACTGCCGTGGGAAATGTGTTGATGAAGTTATTTTTATTACAGACTCTGCATTGAAGCAAATAGCAACATTTTCTAATTTCAGTGCTCTGAGATCATCCTCAATCTCCATCTTGTAGAAGCATTCTTCAAATTAATAAATTCTAATTTTGAAATGTAGTGTTTTGCCAGATGTTTACATAAAAAGTAGCCTGTGGCTTTGTGGCACAAGGCTCAATTCTGTTGTTATTCACTGAATGATAACAAAGAAGTTGGAGTTTGATTGCTGATTATAATATTCTTCAACTTTGCTGTGTCTCAAGGCATATTATTCTGCTGGATTTAATTTGGAAGGCACTTAATAGGATCCATTTTTAAAACTAAGTACCTCATATTAAAGAAATCTATTAAAAAACACCTGAAAAGCAAATGGGATGTTTGGGAAATTAAAAACTGAAAAACAGATGAAGTTTGCCAAAGGACAGTAAAATAAATTAATTCAACACCTAATAATAAAAACGTCTGATGCTTCCTCTATATCAGAGATACAAAATAAAAATCAAGGCTCTTTCTTTCAAATCTGTAATAAAATCTCTCGCTATTCCTCATGTACATTATTATTTCCTTCTGTTTTGATAAAAGGTCTGTTCTCCAGAGCACAAGCTTTGGACCTACACAAGACAGTGATTTGTGAGCTGTATTTGCCAAATAAATGATTGTCTTTCCTCTGTGTTTCACAGAGCTTGCACTGGGATCATTCCCATTAAGCTCACAGTGTTTCTTAACCCCTAACGAGTCGAATTTTCTTTAGTTTACTCACCTGCTTCTGGGTTCTGGGCAATTTTAACTCGTGTTTTTGCCCTGAAGTATCCTGAGGTGAGACCTGGAAGCAATCTGCAAGAGGGGAGATCCCAAAGCTGCCTTAGAAGCAGCAGATACGTAGAAATCAATATATGGGGTCGTTACCAAAATAAGAAATAAGCCCATGTTGAGCAGCAGAGCTGGAATTTGTCTCTGCCATTGCCACCACTGCTGATCCCTGGGGTGAGCAGGTTCCAGAAGCCACCCTGACCATGTGTCCCAGCATCACTGACACAGAAGGCTCCCCGTGCCCTTCCGTGTGACAGAGCAGCAGTTACTTACAGGAAACACTTCCAGACACCAGAGCCTGACCTCTGGGTTTAAGTCTGCACTTGAAGTGTATTCTGGCCCCACTTGAGCAACTTTAAACACAAACACTCCCACACTGGGCAGGGAGCACCTGCAGAGCTTTGCAAAGCCACTGGGCCCTGGCTCCTCCTCGCTGGACCAACCCTTCAAAGGCACTGAAGGTCACCTCAGTGTCAAAGAACTGAACTTGGGGACCCCCAAACTCCAGGTTCCCAGATGTCCCCCTCCTCAGCTGCCTCCTGAGCAAGCACAGGAGCCAGAGCAGGATCACAAAGCCAGGGAGGTGCCGCTCTGGGTTGTTTTGTAGGTCTTAGACCTTAAATTCCTGCAGCTGTGGGCCCAGCACTTTAAGGAGGAGGAGGTTGGCAACCATAATATAATGCACCCCTTTAGGAGATCTCCTTCTCATTTCCTCCTTGGAGCTGTGCTGCTGTTACCAGAATGGCCCAGTGGAAGCTGACACAGGCAGCAGGTGAGTTGAGAAGTGTCTCTGCCATGGTGCAGACCATCCCTGCTCTTTATCTTGTGGCAGCAACATCCTCTGGGCAGCAGTTTGCTTTGAACTGTGTGGCAGACTTGGGAGGACAAGGCTGATCTGCTGGTTTGCTTGTTACAGCGAAGAGGAGCTGGTGCTCAGTCAGGGAAAAACCTGTCTGTGATGTGTTCAACTTGTAAACCTTACTGCAGGAAAGGCCTGTTCTGGCTCTGTTGTGTTTTGCCTGGAGGAAATGTAGCCAACGTGTGTTTTATCCCGTTTTGGCACTGCCAAGTGCTGTCTGAACTGGGAACTGGCAGCAGAAGCTGAGTTTTACCTGGTGCTCTGGAAAGGTGGACTTGGGCAAGACAATGCTTAGGGATTAACTTTTGCTGGGCAGTTCCGACCCTGGGAAGGTGTAGTAGAGATTTGGGTTCCCTTTTGGGCGTGTTGGACTTTACCTGTAGCCTCTGGTTTGGAGCTGAGTGTGGAGTGATCAGCACCCCCTGCTTTCCCTGGCACCAGTGTGAGAGCGGGAGGCACAGACATCCCGACCTGTTTGGAACGCGGACAGACTGTTGGACAGAGTAGTTTTTTGGAAAATAGTCTTTGGGACATGAAGACAATCACCTGTATTCCAGGGTTGTTCCAGGTGAGTCAGAGCACGTTTTATTTTCTAGTTACCTGTGCACAAAGCTACTGCTAACCACATTTGCTACAGCTGGAGAAGCATCCATACAGGCAAAGGGCCCCTTTGTACTTGCACTGCACCAACCCAGAGGCTGCACAAAGGCACACTAGGAAATTAAATTGATTTTTTTTCCATTTGCATATGTAAGGGATGGAATTAGTACATCTTACTCCTCAATCCCCATTGTGGTTTGTGTCTTGGAAATTCTGCTGCCTTGGTGTGTGATGTCTTCTGGGCCCTGGATGGGAAAGCAATAGTTTTCCAAAACTGCTGTGCAGGGATTTTTATTTTTCCCTTTCATGTTTTCTTTCAAACACTTCTCTTACACCAAACCCACAGAGAGAGTTCCAGGCAGCGTCCACCCATATGAAACCAGACATTTTTTCCATAATCTTTTTATAGATTTGATAATATTTAACTCGGCATGTATTAAAAATGTATGGAGTACATAAAATTCATTATAAATGTCACCAAATGGGCCAATGGCTTTTTAATATCACTGCCACAAGACTGCATTTTAACCTATTTCCTGTCTGGATCCATTCCAGTGGCAATTCCAGGAGGGGAATATATTTAGTCTATATTTACTTAGTCTGTTTAACTTTCAGTTAGTGTCTTTGGCTGATCCCGTGGCCGTGCTATTTTGGGATGATTTATACAATATTTACATTAAATTCTGCTAATATTTCCTTGCCTCTTGAAGTCGGATTACACTATTTACATCTCAAAGGCCCAAGCTGGAGGAATAAGCAGCTGTTCCAGGCACCAGAGAGAATTTAGTGTAGGGGAGGCTGCCAGCAATGAGACCATGAGTCTGAAATACTCATGGTAGGAATTATTTAGGATTGGACCAGTCCTCCATGAAGGAAGGGGGAATCATGGAATGGTTTGGGTTGGAAGGGACTTTAAAGACTTTCTAGTTCCAAACCCCCTGCCATGGGCAGGGACTTTCCACTATCCCAGGCTGCTCCCAGCCCTGTCCAACCTGGCCTTGGACACTTCAGGGATGGGGCAGCCACAGCTTCTTTGGGAAACCACATCCAGGTGTGAGGTTGTTCCCCTCATAGGGAAGAATTTCTTCCCAATATCTAATCAAACCTGTCCTTTTTCAAGTTGAAGCCATTTCCCCTTGTCCTGTCACTAAACACTCTTGTCCAAAGTCCCTCTCCAGCTCTCTTGGAACCCCTTTCGGCACTGGAAGGGGCTCTAAGATCTCTCTGGAGCCTTTTCGTCTCCTGGCTGAACAACCCCAGCTCTTTCAGCCTGTCTTCACAGGAGAAGAGCTCCAGCCCTCTGAGCATCCTTATGGCCTCCTCTGGACTTGCTCCAGCTGATCCATGTCTGTAGATCAGAGGGAATTCCCTTCATGTCTCCAGTGGTGGAGCACAGCCCTCAGCGGAAGGGAATGAAGTGTCTCTCTCACTCTGGCCTCTGTGTGGTGTGGCAGGAGAAGGAGGACAATGGTCCTGAGCTGTGGGATTGAGCCTTTTACAAAGCTGAGAGAAACCTTCAAATCAAAGGTTGGATGCTGAGGTCGTATTCCTTACAGCAAAAAAAAAAAAAAGTAAATTTTGGATTTAAACCAAAATTAAGACAAAATAGGTTCAGCAATTCAACTGCAGACATGCATCACACTTGGAGGGGAAAACATTCCTCTCTGCATGAAGGGCAATTTACCTTCAGGACTGACCTGTGCAGTAACGAAGCAGCAACTGGATGAGATCAAAGTGCATGGAGCCAACCACCCTCAATCCCAACAATATTTGGCAGAACGAATGATTCTCCTGCATTGAAGGCAAAATGTAATTTAGTGGTCCAGGGAAAAAATCCAAACTGTGAAAATATTTGACAGCTACTGTTATCTAGAGGTGGGGAAGAAACCAAATTAACTGGAATTTTGGGCTATAATTATTCTCAGAGGAACCTACAGACTTTTTAAGTATAGGGGATGGTTCCAACAGACATTCTTAATGGCTTGAAACTCTGGAAGCAAATCTTGCTTTGAAAGCCAGTGAAACTTTAGGATGAATAAATATTTTTTTTCTTTTTACTCAATTTAGTTCTCATTTTCAAGCCCATGAATTGTCTACAGTTCATGAACAAAATGATTCAAGTCTTATATCCTTGCTAATCCACTCTACCACTGGGCTGACGGACATTCATTGTACTTCAAAAATGTCTCGTTTGCAAAGTTCTTCACTTCAATACTAAGAAAAACTTCATCAGTAGTAAGAAAAACGTACCTGTGGATAAATAATTGTCACCCAGAAGGATTTTGTTGGCCTTGGAACAGATCAAATGGCATACAAAAAATGAATAAAGGGCAAAGCCAAAGCGAGAATTGAAGTAGAAAGTCCTGTGATTCAGAATGATCACGAAATAGAAAGTCTTTCTGGCTTGGACACCACAAAGCAAAGCACAAGGCAGACAGATAAAACCCCTCTGACTCCTCGAGTTCATTGTCATGAAATATCCTGAACCACAGGGGTGGGAGGAAAAAAAAAAAAGAGTTCAAATGAATCATTTCTGTTTTCTAGGAACAAGGGGGTGAGATTGCTAAAGAGCATTTTTAGCTCAGATGAATAAATAAATCAGACCAGGGTATGGGATAATGGAACTTTTAACCACTGCAGTTATGAGGTGGTAACAGAGTGTTAACCAAGTCATTCCTAAAAGCTTCTGCTGACTTGGTCACTGATAATCCCAGGCTGGGATACTCCGGCTGATTTACGGGCACTAAAAGGATGATGTGAGTTAAATCACCTAAATTGCACCCGCTCCATAACCCCTCTGAATTACCAGGGTGTGTTTACATTACCCATCACACAGGGCACCAAACAGGTGCCAGACTACTTTGCCGGAAGTTTAATTTTCCCTAAAAGGCCACAGAGATGATGTGCAGTGTGAAAATGAGCATCAGTCCCTGAGTAGGACACGAGGACAGCCCTGGCAGGGGGTTTCTCCAGGGGCAGACACACACACACCATTGGGACCGACCCTCTGCCAGGGCAGCAGTGCTCATTTAGGACAACTGACATCACCTTTTTAGTCCACACATGATTCAAATCCTTAAAAAACTAGAAACTATTAAGTGTTATTATATTTAATTTTTTAGATGTTTTTTGCACTGGTCACATGCATCTTTTACATGTACTTGATGCTCAGCCTCAGAAAGGTGGTAACCACCAGTTCAAATCACTGAAACAATCTAAAAATCAGTGGAGTTCAGAGTTTTGTGGACGATTTAGAAAGAAAAAATCCAAAGGAACTGTGCCTGTAAGCCCTGTGTGTGCTGATCTCAGTGCATGTTTAGATTTTTAGCACCAGTTAACCATAGCATAATGGAACACAAATTCATGCTTTTAGTCTCTTTATTAGTGTTTTTAATGTGATGTTCATATAGTTGAAGGCCGTTATTGAGCTCTAAGTAGGAACACCTGGGAAGAAAATAATTTTCCATGTACATTGAAGTGTGCTGGGCAAGAGCAGTGTTTGGGAGGGACAGAGTGGAAAATTGTACACGTCTGGCTAAAACACACTCAGTCCCCTTGGGTAAAGGCAGCTCTGGGTGCAGCTCCTGGAGGACAGAGAGTTTCATTCCTGCAGGTCCTGGCTGCCTGTGGAGACACTTCTCCATCCTGGTGGGCTGTTTCCACTTCCCCACATCATCTTTCCTATTGGTAATGGCTCCTTGGCTTTTCCCTGCCCTGAGCTGTGGCTGAGCCAGGGCTGCCACCAGTTCCTTTTGCCATCATTTTTCTGCACAGCCCAAGGAGAGAAGAGACACAGAGTGATGCTGCTGCTTCACCTGCATCCTGGAGATGCTGTTCTTCCTCCAGTGGGCTTTTGGTTTGCTTCAAGTTCTCACATTTCTTCTGTCTTCTTTGGTTAGTTTCACCCAACTTGTTGAAAACAAAGTCAATGCAATGACTGTTCGAAAGTAGGTGTGCACTTTGTCTGAACTCAGTGTCTTACAAACACTGTCCTCGTGACATAATCCTGTAACTTCAATGTTATAGATATCACCAGAAAACTCAGATTTGATTTAGAAATTATTTTAAAAATGAGAAACATTCATTTTTTTTTAGTTTAAACTTTTTTCAACTAGTCAAATACTTTTATTCTATTGTATTTTTTTTTTTTTTAATTTCCTGTCAGACCAGCCCTAATGAACAAATCCAGATTGCAAATTGGGAAATATTTTTCCTGAAGACGTAAGGGTAAGCTAAAGCCAAGGAGACACTGGCTCTAGGCCTGGTGTTTAAAACACCAGCCTTTTGTTTGTTATGGGCATCCACACACACACACAACTTTCTTTCCCATCTGGCTGTCGCATTCTTTCTCCTAAGACTGGGTATCCCACCAACATTCTTCTTCCTGAACCATGTTTCACAAGCAATTTCACAGCACTTCACCACTTTTCCCATCTGTCTGAAATCCTTCCATGATAGCAAAATAGCATTCCCTTTGTCTTCAGCAGACTTAGCAGTGGGCAAGCCCACAAACCTAATCCAAAGCCCATTGTATGAATATCAGAAGGGATGAGGATGGTTCTTAAATGTGTATTTTGCTGGATATCACTTTGACATGTGAGATGTAAAGGCTGTGAGAGAAACAGACTTTAATCTCTTTGGCCAGCAGGAATTGAGCATATGCCTTTTAAAATTGCCCCCTCCTAGGAACACATGTAAGCTTGCAAGTCAGGAAATAATAGAGAGACAATTATTCATCCGAGTATTAATACTTCTTCTGATATTATTGTTTTTATTTTTGCAGAGCACAGCTTACTTTGGACCAGGCCAGCATTTGGAAGCTCTCCATCCCCAGATCTGATATCCAAAACAGGAAGCGGATTTGACAGGCACATGCAACGCTACAGGCAAACACAAAGCACCACCGTAAAGGGTTGGCTCTGGACCAGCTTTGTATGTGATGTTGAAACATTTGGTGTTCTGCTTAAGGTTTCTGCGAGGAAACATCTGTGAGATTCTGCTGCAGATAACACGAAATGTTTGATCAATCCCTGTGCACCTAGAGAGGCACTGGGAAAGGCTTCACAGGAGAATGAAAATGTGCCTCGTGTTGGGATAGCCTGGGTGACCTGAGGCTTGCAGGGCTGTTTGCCTCCCCTTGCTGGGGGTCCTCTCACCATTTGCTTCATCCATCTCCTCTCCACTGGCTGTCACAAATATCTAAACAGGATTTTTGTTTTAAAGAACCTTTTACATCCTCTTAATCCCATCCCATAATAAGCCCAATAGATTATTTAGCCTACTGACTGAAGTAGAAGTCACTGAAATGATTTATAGCCAACATTCCAGCTCTCTTTAATAGAGGAAAGCCAAACAAAAATAGAAGGATGAAAATTAGTGCAAAAAAAATCCCCAACAACTACTCAGTGCAAACCCTGCTCACACTGCAAGGTTCTCCTTCTCCTGGGAAACACCACAGCCTGGTACACAGCAGAGCTTGGTACTGCTTGGCCCTCCTGTGACATTGCTCCAGCAACTTCTCAGTGATTAAAACAAGGTTCTTCTCCCCAGGCAGAGTCAAACAGCCCTTGGCACCAGCCTGTGGATCACCAGGAGTTCAGGCTGCCACAGTGGTATAAAGGAAACTGAAGCCCACAAAACCTTTCTTTTTTCTTTTCCCCGACAAAATTCAATAGAGAAGTGACAATTTTTCCTCCCTCTGAAAATCTGTGCTAATGGACACTCTGGGTTTGGTTTTCCTGCTTCCCTGATGCTGAGCCACACAGGACCAAAAGAGCACAGTGTATTTATTCCAAATGCCACCATGCTGCCGTTGAAGGTGAGAATTGACAATGTGGCAGCACAGAAATATCTCCAGTATTTAACTAATGTTCCCTTAAGCAGCAGACCAAGGATTTCCAAAAGAAGATTATGTGGTTTGTCCCCTCCTGTAATACGAAGAAAACAAATCTGTTGGGCATGATGGTCTCCCCGTTCTGACTTGACACCTTTTCTATGATTATCCCTGTCTGTGGCTGCAAACGCCCCTAGAGTAGGTGACTTATCTTGCCTTACACATTGTCACTTAGCAACTGAGGTCAAAAATGCAGAGACTGGTGGTCCTGAAGAGCAGTCACTGCTCCTGAACACATGTAACATGTTCTTTTTTGCCTTCCATGGCATCACTTGTTTTCTCTCAAATACTTGGAGCAGCAACCAGTGAGAGCTGAACAACTGGTAGAAACAGAGGAATGTTCTTGGCAGCAGAAACTTCTGCTTCAGGAGCCAGGTATGGTCCTTGCAATAGTCTGTGTTGCTCCCATATTGGCTGGAAGGTCTCTCCTGTGAGCATGATCCCTTTCCATCTCTATTCCATGTGCTGTTCTGTGATACCCAAAAGCCTGTTCCCATTCCAGCACCAAAGCAAAGCATGGCTGAGGGGTTTGCAAGAGCACACGTGGAGCTTCCCAGCCAAGCTGGGTACCTGTGTCCAGAAACAAAGTGCTCGTGTTTGCACAACTGACATTCAGTAAAACTGTCCTAAGGACATTTTGGTAACAGGTTCCAGCCTTAGTTCAGCACAATGTTTATCTGTGCTGCTAAAGAGAAGGTCAGAGCACCACACCAGGAGGAACTTGTGTTGTTTCCTTACCATGCCCATTCCATGTCACTTTTTGGAGAGATTCTTGTTTATCTTATGTCTCTCAATCACATGTTGCCTTAGCAACAGTCAGATTGTGAATGCATAGAGGAGCTGCAATTAAACCACATTTGCACCTTATTCTTCCCACAGAAGGTGCAGAGGTACACAAGCAACACCTTTCCTTGTGTGGTATTGAGAGAGCTTTAGAACCCTACAAACTACACAGGTCAAAAAGGCAGCATAGTTTGGAGGGTATGTCTGTCCCAGTGGCCATAGCTTTTAGAGGTGTAAATTAGGGAGTTCAGGTTGCAAAGGCTTTGGGGGCAGGAGTTGCTTTATGTGGGCATTGCACAGCACACTGTGAGGTCTGAGCATTATCAGAAAATGGAGGTGAAGTCTAATTGCTGCACTTTTCTTCAGTATCAGCAAATGGCTCTTTTCCCCAACAGTTAATTAAGTCAGCATAGGAAGAAGAAAGTTTCACTTGGCTATAAAGCACCCTCTCCTCTGGACTCCACATCCCGCGTTGAAGTGCCGTGGACAAACCGAATGACAAGTGTTCCCAACACCAGTGTTCTCCTGTGCAGGCTCCAGCACTGGCCACTCACTGCTCCAGGCTCTCCTAAAAAGCCAAGTTCTTGGGCTGTGATAAACTGGTAGGGCTGGAACAAGCTCCCAGGATTTAATAACGAGAGCTGGACTTTGCATGTGGCCTGCCCTCAGAGGCTGAAAATGAACACGCCAAACTGCAGGGATTTCGTGAGTGCCTTTGCCAAGTAATCCTGGTTTGTCCTTCACATCATTCCTAACATGTTTCAGGTTGAGGGAGAGTACAATACAGCACCAGAATGAAAACCCAGTTTTACTTTTCTCTGAGAGGCTGGCTCACCTGAGTAGGGAATGAGGAAATGTGGAATTCCTCTCTTTGTGCCAAGAAGCATGCTGGGCAGTCAGTGTGGTTCGAAGCCAAAGCTGATGAGAACTGATTGTGTGATTCGAGGGAAGAATTCCTCTGGGGAAGTATTTAGCCCTGCAAAGAAACTTAGGACAAGCAGGATGTTCCCGTAAGCAGGAAGGAATGGGGAACTACGCAAGGCATGATCGCCTCTGGTCACGAGCCATCAAATGATGCAGGACCAAACCAGCAGAACAAAAGTGGCTCAGCTGCAATTGTGATGCCCCAAGCCTGCAAGGCAACAGAAACAGGGGAAGAAATTCTCCCATTTATATTCCAGTGTGCTTCAAAATTAATTATATCAGTGCATAGATTTTCTATGTTATCCCTTTTGATTCCCTTGTGCAAATGAAAATTAAGGATTATCAGCTCCAGAGTGAAAATGTGTGTCTGCACCGAACAAATGGGCATCCTGAAGGCTGATTTGGCCTGTCTGTAAGGATTGAGGGTGAACAGAATCCTTTAGGGAGCCAGGGGTCAGTGTCCTTTTGGCCATGTTTCTTGGCCCTTCTGGTCTTGGTCTCCACCACGCACTTAGGGAGTTTGTATTTTCAGTCCCTGTGCCTTTCATTTGCTGCTCCAAATGCCACTACAGTCCCACTTCGATAGAAAAGCACGTGACACTGGAAAATTGTGTGCACATTAAATTATGTGCAAATGTTATAAAAACTATCCTGTTAATGTATTGTAAAGTCAGTTTAGGCAGACATAACAGACCAGGTGAGCACTTATGCTCTTCATCACCTTAAAACTCAGTGAGGCCACACGATGAACCAGACAAAGCCAAGGTTCTCTTTAGCACTGGTTCCTTATCTCTTGTATATGCTGTGAACAAACTTTATCCCAATTCCATTTTTGCTCTGTGCTGGGGTTTGAATTCAGGATGTGAAATACTACACATACCTCTTTGTTGTTCTCTTCCTCCTCTTGTTCCTGGTCTTCAGAATGAGACAGTATTTGGGGAATTTAGGCCTTTGACAGGTTTGGGGGTTTTGTTTGCATTTTGGTTTGGTTCTTTAAAAATTCTTTTAAATGTGATGCGACTTCAAAATATTCCAAGATCAGGAATCTGTAGGCAGAAGATGTTGCCAGCATTGACTCTGCTGAGCTTGCCAAGCAAAAAGCAGTGCTGAAAAATGTACAGTTTCATAACTTTCCATCTATTCTATTGAATAATTAACTTGAAATCTCTCTTATGTCTACCACCCAGAAATATAACTGCAGTAATAAAAAAAAGGGAAGGAAAAAAGCACCCTTGTGATATAAACCACAGCAAATTGCATGGCAGTAACAAAATGTGCAATAAAATGCTCCAGTAAAGCATTTATTCTCTCTTCCAAGGAAAGACTTGATCAGTCCTTGTGTTATAACTGCGATAAAGGATAGGATGACCTAATAGATGGTGCAATTGGATACCTTTTTTTGGTTTGTTTTATTTTGTTATAGCCAATACTGGATACGGTTTAATGTATCTAAGACACCACATTTGTACTGCGTTCCAGCAGTAGAGCCATGCTTTGGCATCCCACCTTTCAATCCCAACACCCCAAACCCAATCTTCCCAACTCTAGGCTTGTAGATAAGGATGAAAATGCCCTTCCCAAGAGGCAGCAGATGTGGAATGCCACTTGGATCATAAGGCAGGAGAAGCTGTGCAGGAGCTGGACAGGCACCGTCCCCCTTTCGCTGTGCCGGCCGCAGGTCTGGGGAACCCCGGGACACTCAGGGAAGATGAGATAGGAAATGAAGTGAATTGTATGGGGTGATGGAGCTCTGAAATAAGAGGTGACTTTAACTGAGAACGATGATGGAATGAAAAGAATTCCCACATTTGTTTGGCAATACTGTTGATATTGGGAACGAGGTATTTTAATTCAGAGCCATCTCTCCATCATTCCACGAGCTCTGCTGTGCCTCTGTGAGACAGCCTTGAGCATGAACTTGACTTCTCTACTGTTAGTTTTGATTGTGACTGTGGCATTTTATCTCTTTATGAAAATTGTTGTAATCAGAATGTCCTAGACCCTTTCCCTGCAGTTTGAAGGCAAACTGAGAATGTGGATTGCTGGTGCATTTTGAAGGGGAAATGCTCTGATAATAAGAGGTGAAAGGTTTGGAGGGAGCAAGAGGTTGATATGAATGCAAATAAAATCTATTAACAAGAAGCTTTGGGTAAACTTTGACTTTTAGATAATGAGAGAGGGATGGGTTTTTTTTCTAAAGTACAGAGAAGCACATTTTCCTGATTTCTCTTCTGCCCCAAATATAAAACATCTTTTATTGAAATCAGAGTGGTTATTACATAACCAATGAAAGTAGAATTCAGTTAATAACCTTTGATGAACAAAATATCTATTTTAAATTAATCAATAGCATATGGAAAAACCCTGAAATACTGATTTTGTTTCTTCAGACACAAAACTGACCAAATGCCAGTTTAAAATAAAATAAAAGAACTGGCATGTTTTGTAAGTCAACAATTTTTTTATTGCCAATTTATTCCTTCAAGGTGTGGGGCTGTAAAGTTGGGGTTGTTAATGGGATGGAGAAGCAAAGATTTCAGCTACCTCTTCATTGCAGTGGGTATTGCCAAGCTAATAATGCAGTTACAGGGTGCTGCTTGCAATGAGGGGTAAGTTGTGCCAAGAAAAGCAACACTCATAAATTAGGTCATATATTCATGTTGTCCAGTTGTTTCATGTATCAAGTTTACTGAGTATTTTCTTTAAGGGTAAAGAATAACCGAGGGTATATTGTACAGACTATCCTTCAAAACAAGTTTCCAAAAATAATAAACGCAGGAAAGCAAGTTCATATCAGTTTTTAAAAACTCAGCTAATAGAATTTAAAGTAAGTAAAGTAAAATTTTTTTGTAATATAACAGCAGAAAAAATTACCCTTCTTTGCCAGGAGATCTTTCCATGCTGCACTCATGTGCAAGAACTGTAAGAATGCTACAGTTTCAGCAGGATAAAGGAAGTTATATCTGATAGACTAAAATCTAAACCATGCATATTTTATGACTAAGAAGAAACCATTTGTGAAAAAAAAAAAAATCCAACTGCTGGTGAAGGTGAGGTGCAAGGAGTGTCCCTGTGCCAACGGCAATTTTTCTCATTGCTTCAAGAAGGGGGAACAAGCTCACAGGGAGCTGTTCCTGTTTCCTTGCCCTTCAGTTCTCAGATGGAAAGCACAAACTGTGTCCATCGATTGCTCTGCAGGTACATTTACTGTATACATTTCCAATCATCAAACCAAAGGTTGGGATTTGCTTTCTGTCCAATAATCCTCATTTTCTCTGAAATGGGAACTATTGATCCCTTATGCTTCACTTTAATCCAGAATCTTTATTGCTGAACAAGTACTTTGAAATGTGGCTGTAGGATCGCTTTCTAAATTAGAGTTTCTCTGCTTGGTTTCTTTCCTGATACAAATAACTAGTCAGAGCAGAAGTGTTCTTCACATTGAAAACAAACAAAAAAACCCCGGATTTTTTAAATTAATGCTCAAAAGTCTAGTTCTTGAGTTTAAGACGAATGCACACAGTTTCTATGCAATGTATCCTTAAATGCTCAATAGGCCAGGTGAAGAGATTTTAAAGAACATTCTAAGTAGCAACCCAAGCATCACAGAGGCCTGCACTGTCCACCTCAATTAACTCAAATGCTTTTGAGGAATGGCTACAGTGCTAAATGTTCTGAATTTCCACCTATTCATCCTGTACCAACCCAGCTCTGAGCAAACGAGGCTGGAGACTGGGGACAGTAGAGGTCCAACAGCACAAGACTTCTGGCCTATATCCTTAGTAATACTCAGGACAGGATTAACGGGCAAGGCAGAACACAATTAAGTTGATCTAGTGATATTGGGGCTGTTGCCTCACTCAACAGCAAATCCTCTTTCTGTCATATTAATTATTTACTGAAGCCATTTGCTACTTAAACTGTGAAAGCTGAAATGCATCTGTGAATTTTCCTTTTAATCTTTGGCTAAGGATTTTGTAGTAGATAATCCAGCAGAGTGTGTATGGTGGGTCTGTGAATGAACTTTGCAGCTCTGAAAATACAGAGCTCTTTAGGAGTGTTTGCCAAAAAAGCAATTACAAGCTGTTTGGAGGCTGGTACTTGTGTGCAGTCTCCTTTTATGTTATTGTTAGCTTTAAAGGGAATTAATCACAGGGTGAAGCAGAGCTCCCATCCAGAGTTCAGTCAGAATGCTGGAATGTGTTTGCACCCCTCAGCACACGGATGGAAATATTCAGTTGAAGCAATGCAGGTGGTCAGACCGTGCCCTGGATCACACCAATTCCCAGGGCCTCCCCCAGCCCTGGGCAGCTGCCTGCTGCTCCCACACAGAAAAGGGAATTAGTCCAGAGACTGTGCCTTAATTACAGCCTGTCCAAAGGGAGTTTGGCTCTGTGGAGTGTCAGTGCTGCAGAGGAACGAGTCCTGAAGTCCCCAACATGAGCGAGGCAGTTAAGGAGCGACACTCTGCAGGCTCCACACACTCATCTGTTTCTCTGTTCCAACTCCAGGTTATTGCTGCTCTCCGTGGAATTCAATTCAGTCCATGTGAAGGCTGAGTGATAGCTGACTTTGCATTCTGCACCTAAAATCTTGTTGGAAAGACCGCAGACTGGCTGGTGCTGGCTGTAGGAAGAACTCTCTCACAATGGGAGCACAGATGTCCTCAGCAAAAATTAATAAAGCTCATCAAAACTTCCTTTGCTGTCCAGAAAACAACACTACTTGAGATAAGGAAAAGCACATTTTTAAATGGAAGAGAAACCAAAGTATCTTGTATCATGTAAGCAAAGGTGTCTTTTTTGCCATGTGAAACTCTTTCTTATCATGAAAAGACTTCATTGCCTTCATTGTTCCATTGTCTTGTAATTTTTTTCAGTAGTAATAACAGCAAGGGGAATTATGAATGCTTTGCACTTCCAGGAGGGCTTTATAAATGAGAGGCTTCAAGGTGTTTTTTCCTTGACACCGCTGTTCTCTCTTTCACTTAGGCCTTTCCATTTGGTTCAGTGGAGGCTGAAGGTCTCCTCCAGCTCAGCACAGAAGGGCCCTCCTGGGTGAAGGGCAGCTGTCTGTCTGTCCCAGCAAACACAAGTCCTTTCCTTGGAAACTCCAGCCTGATGTGTTTTGGCTCTGTCCAGGCAAAGAGTTAATCCTTACTCTACAGAAACCATTGGAAAGTTGAAAAATATGACAGTGAAGTAACAGCAAAATACAGCACGTGAGGAGGATGAGAAGGAACATCGTATTTTCCAAGGGTTTTTTTCCTGTTGTTTCCAGAATAGGAAAGGTGATAAATTCCTGATCACTCCCTTTTGTGCCTGCCCCTGAGCACTGCAGCATCAGCAAGGAGGAAGAACAGTCAGACACCTGGACTGACGAGACACCAGATGTGAGAAAGCATGGTGTGAAAGAACAGCCAAAACGGTGAGAAAGAAACGAAGCAGTTTTGTTCTTTTTTTAACTTTTAATGAGGCTGGTGTTAATACACTGGGGCCTCATTAGCAGCTTACAGACGGCACTGAAGCTGGCCATCTCAAAGCAGCAGCTCTGCCTTTGTTCTTGGTGGACACTTTGAGGGATGTGGTACCGCAGGACCAGGCACAGCCAGCCCGTGGCACTGGTGACATCTAGAGGACTCCAGCTCTCGGCACCAGCCACAGCTTCGTGCAGGGGAAGGATGGGCTTCCCGGCCGTGGGGCATCTCCTGCTGCCGGCTGAGCTCATCTCACAGCGATGTGGCAGAGGAGAACATTAAAAACCTCTCCGTGTGCACATTTAACTGCCCCTGAGGAAACGCTCCGCTGTAGCTTCAGATTTCATTCACTGAGGGTGTAAACTGCACTACTGCAAGCAGGGAATAGACCGAGACCTGCTACTTCACTGCTGTGATTGACTTATCAGGAGCCTGTGTCTGGGGAAGCGCTGACACCGTCCCCAGAGCCGGGGTCGAGTGACAGTGAGTGACACAGAGCAGATGCAGCTGCTGTGCTCTGGGAGCATTTCCCTGTTCCCTTCCCAGTCACTGATGGGATCTTGCCCTGGAAGCAGTGCACAAATAATCAGAATTACGACTACAACTGCAGCTACGGTGCATTGATGCCTCTATTTCCTGCAGTCCTAATGACAGGCAGGTGCCAGGCCACATGAAAGAATACACAGAGAAGGTGTAAGTGGGAGCTCCAACTGCTCTGCAGGGCTGCTGCTTCCCAGCTCTTGTGGGAATGTCTCTGCAGTACCTTCCTGAGAGCCTGGGTGTGCTCAGCCTCCGTGGTCCTGGCAGCTCCGACTCTCCCTTGGCTCTGGAGTGTGTTGGCACAGAGGTTCAGTGGCAGAGCTGCCAGGCTGCTCCAGGGCTTGCTGGCAGTGGGGACACCAGCCTTCCCCACGTCCCCTGTCCTGCACAGCCAGCGGTGCTTTCATGTTCTGTGCTTTTTTTACCAAGAAAAGTAGATCCCTTGTTTCTCTGACACTTTCTCCTTTAAAGCTGCATGAGAACAGTGAAGACTAGCAGGCAAAGTCAGCCTGACCCAGTGCTTCAACAACAAATGTTAAACTGCAGCGCTCAGAGAAATGATGAAATCTCAACTGGTAGAATTTAACAACCTACTTACACTGGAGCCAACCAGGACAGATTTATAAAGCTGTAAAATAAGCTAATTCTGTTTTAAATTATTTCAGAACCTGAACAGCACAAGCTGTCTTTAAAATCAAAGGGCAAATCTGACATTAAAAAATGAGATTATACATTGTGGCCAAAATTAAGTGCTGTTGACCCAGTCATATAACAAGTATTTGTGAGGAATAGCAGGCACAAGGATTTCTGGGATTGTTTCCACTCAAAGAGAAAATTGATGGTAGTCTCCATCTCTCTCAAGCCTCCAGCCCATGCTGTTCTAACAGTCCTCTTCCACGTGACATCCTCCCAGGCCCACAATACCTCCCTGCTACCTTTTTGCCCTTTCTCTTGCTCACAAAGTGCTGTGGGGACCATCAGTGCCCAAATCAGCTGGGTCCTTGTTTGCAGAGTGTTTCTCAGAAAACCCCTTGGGCTGCAGAGTCAGGCTTGGGACTTGCCACACTTCAGGTTTTAGTCACTCAAACCAGAGGTCTGTAATTGCTCCATCCCTAAGGCTGACGGAGCAGCGTGGAGCCCTGTTACCCACTTCAGCTCAGCCTTGTGTTAATTCCGTGAATAAGAGCACAGACATACGATACAGGATTTGCAGCACGGAGCTTTTACCCGCAGCAGGACGCTGGCTGAACTCCAGGACATACAGTTGTTCTCTGCTTACTACACTAAACACGCAGTTATGCTGTCCAAATTGTACATCTGAGTAAGAGTTTGCTACTTCAGCTGAAACGCTTTGCTCAGATCTTACCAGCTTTTCCCAAAAGGTTGTGTGATGTTTTCAGACACGGACTCAGAAATGAGTGTTCGTGTCCTACTGCTTTAATTAGTCACACGGACTGAGGAGCGGGCTTGCAGTGAAGCAACGCGGGCTGGCTTCAGCCTTCTCTTTCCGAAAGGCAACTCGTGCTCTTCCAGGATGCGAGGACAGCCGCGGAATTGGAAGAACGATCGCCAGGAATTGCCTGTTTCACAGGGAACATGGTCATTGCCACCCGGGTTTTCTAACTGCTCGCCCTTGCTGCTGGCCGGTGCTGCCCGCGAGCCCCTTATCGCCCTGATGTGAGCGCTCTTATCGCAGCATCGCTCGGCCCGGCTCTCGTTCCTGCCGCAGGCGCTATCTCAGTGCGTGAAACCACACGGGCTTGTTTTTTCCTACCCGGGTTGATAAGAGCCAACAGATGTCAGTGCAGCCTGAACAACACGGGGCCGTGCTCTGCTCAGGGCTCTGCTCCCGCAGAAACATGCCCGGGTGGGAGTTCCGCCGTCGGATGGCTGCGGATACCTGGGCGAGGGGGAGAGCGGCGCCCAGAACAGTATCGGTGTGCTAGGGGAGGCTGCACGGGCTCTCACCGCTAAAAATACCCGCCCAAGTATTTTTAAAAACACGTTCGAGGGTCCTTATAAACACACGGACTTTTGTTGACAGAACAAGACCGCTCATTTATGTTGTGTATTATCCTTGAAGACCTGCTCTGTTTGTGCAGGGAGTCCCATGACAACCTCGGCTTGCGGAGGGTGCCACAATGATCTCAACAACAAATGTGTCCCTTTATCTGCTGGAGAGGGACAGAGGGGAAGCAGGAAGTATCTGCAGGCTGTAGGGAAAGCAGTTAAGAAATGGAAATAAGCTGCTTTATCAAAATACTGCTTTGTTGTTTTCACAAGTGCAATCCCAGTGGCTTTCTAGCCCAACTCAGGGCACCTCTTCTGTGGCAAGTTAATGCCAGATTTGTGTGTAAAGCCCAGTAAAATCAGTGGAATTGGCTCGGTCATCTGGTTAAGTGATGTCTGAAATGGAGGGAATTTGACAGTGGGATTTACTCTTTTTTCCACCTGAAGCCATAAATATGTTTTCAGGTGACAGCTCTAGCATGGAGAAGGCCGCTCTAGGGAACCTCACACGTGGTCTGTTAGTGTGGGAAAAAAAAAGTGAAAGTATTTTGATATCCTTGAAAAAAACCTGGGGCATGAAGTCACAAACCAAGATAGTCAGGGGAAAACCAACCATTAAGATAGCCAAGGGGAAAGGTAGCAAGTTTTATTGTATTTGAGAGTGAAAACTTTGTACTTTGGAGCTTGGATGGTGACAGCAGCTGGTTCTGTGCCTGGTCTTCTGTTCCTCACTGCATTTTCAGGACCAGAGAGAAAACAAATGCTGGATACGGAGAGGAAAGATCTCATGGAAATCACCGCGGGATAACTCACCTCTGCATAAAATTAATCAGGATATTAATAAGTTGGATGCTTATCTGTTCAGCTACACACCACACACAGTGAAGTGCAGAGCTTTGCTCCTGGAGTCCAGGACTTCTCCCTGCGGCTGATGGGAACCAAGATGGACTGGAAGGGTGTCAGTCAGAACTGGCATTTAGACCAGGACATCGTCCCCTCCCCCAGCTCTATCTACATGCTCCAGTCTCTCTGAATAAAGACTCTGCTTTTTTCGTACGTGGAATGGACTTGAATATCCTAGATGGAGGTGGCTTTGCTCAGCCCACGCCCTGTGAGCCCAGGTGGAAGCTGAAAGCTGCTGTGCAGGAACAGCAACACCGTTTGTTGACCCTATCTTCAGACACTTTGCCATGGCAAGAAGCACCAATACCTCTTGTCATTTTGTATCTGAAATACAGTTCAAATGGAGCTAATTCTACATATCGTGCCTTATCTGTGCATCATGATGTTTACTTTACAGATGAGCCACCTTTTACATTAAGAGATGTGACGAGGCCAGCGACGGTGGCTTTGTGGTTACAGGTATCAGGAGCTCTTGATTTTCAGACTTCTTCCGAAAGAAGACAAAAAATTAACAGTTTAAATTGATACTTAAACAAGGATTTAGGAATCCATGATTGAAATTAGGCACTTAGTCCCTGTTTTAGATCCAAATGACAATGTAGGAAACAGAGAAATCACAGCAAAATAAGAGTTAAGTGAAGGAAAGAACCAAAAGCAAAGACCAGATAGAACCTGCTTCAGCTAAAATTAATGGAAAATTCTCAGTCTGTAGTGGGTGTTCAGTCATATAAACAGTGAACAAATCCCACAAATGTAGATTCCTCTCCTTATGCCCTAAAAGCCCCGTTTTGTAACTGGGTGGCAGGATTTCTTTTCAGGGGTGCTCAGCATCCTTTGTTGCTCCAGCCAGACTGTGCACAGCAGTCCCAGGGCCCATTTCAAGAGCTAAGCCTTTACTCAGATGTCTTTAACCACCGTGCCAGGCTACAGCCACCTACACTGGAAAAGCTGAGTGCAAACTGGGGCCTTGGAGAGCGGCTGCCTGTGGGAGGGCAGTGCCAGCAGCGGGGCTGACACGTGCTGCTTTGCACCAAGAAATGAGGCTTGTACATATGGAACACTTACTCTAACAGGGGTGGGAGTTGGAGTTCAATCAATTATTTTCCTTCCCAAGGTACAAATAAATGCAAATTTAACTCATCTACATTTCTCTTGCTGTCAAATTTCCTAGTGTTGATCCAACTATTTTTGCTTCTTTTCTTCATTGCTTCTTCTCTTCTTTTAACGTTGAAGTCTCACAGTTGTTGCCCCTTTTCTTTTCTTCCTTGATGTTTTTTGCATTCTCAAATCACCCACTGCTTTTTAACCTCTTCACTTCCCTTTCCTGCCCTCGTTTCAGATGGTAGAAACAACAGAATAAAAATGCAGAGAGATCTGCAGCCCAGTGCTCAGGGAAGGACAACTATTCCCTTCCTCCCTCCTGTCAGGAAGAGGCAAATTCTTGAAGGTAATTTCCTCTTCTATCTTTGAAACTGTGTGTGTTTCAAAAAGCTGTCAGTCTGTGTCATGCAGTCTTTACCCAGGTGAAACATGTGACTTTACCCTTGTCACTTTCTGCCACCAGCTAAAACTGGTGTAAGCAGGGACGTGATGAACTGCGCCTGGCATTGTTAACAGCTGGAATTCAAGTAGCTACATCTATGCTGTAACCACGGGCAGGGCCATAGCCAGGGCTACAGCAGGATGTGAAACTTCTGATTTCCTGAAACAAGTAATTTGTAAGTTTTATGAGTTATGCTAGGGGTTTGGAACAACAGGACGAGGGAAAGCCTGTCTTCCACTTTGGAATCCTACTTCATTTTCAGATTTCTACTTCAGAGGATGGACATTACAGCCAAGGTAGGCTTGGTGTGCTTTGCAGAACTTGTCACCTGCACTGGCGAAGTTTTCAGAGTAACCAAACCAAGATAGGCTGACCTTAAATTTGTCTTGCTGTGAATTGCACCAGCAGGAAAACTCTACTTGCCTACCCCCAGAGCCAGGAGAACAAACTTATAGGCTGAATGTTCCTACTAGTTTGTCATTTTAGTTTTTGGGTTTGTTTGTTTTCTTCACAGTCCTCAGGAGAGTTCCCTTTCCTTTTTGCAGGTGGCACATGGAGAGATCCCCACAAACCAGCCTGTTTCAAAGAACTGTCCTGTCTGTAAGTATAAGATTCATCTCATCTCAGTGTCTCTCCAAAAACCACAGGAAGAGAAAGAAAACTATTAATAATCTTCTAGGCTGACCTTTACATTTTCTTGTTATATTACATTCTCAGGGGTGTGTTCATCAGAAAAATGAACTCTGGGTCCCAGAGGAAAAGGCATTACAGCAGTGGAGACAGAATGAGTCATGTGAGCATCTCGAGCCTGATGTGAGATGGATTAATTACTGCAACAGGCAGCAACTGCTGCTGAACCTTGGGCTAACAGTGATGTGCAAAGTGAACTTCCCTGCCATGTAGTGATTTCATTCTCACACTTACCAATTGCTGTAACAATTGCAGGAGATTTTGAAAGAGAAATTTGCATCAAGAAGACACCTAACTTGTGAGCAAGCACCGAGAGGAGAAATGAAGATTTCAGTGAGAACCACACGGGCTATTTGCAGAGGACAGGCTACAGCACAGAGAGCTGATTAGAAAGCTTCAACTCCGGAGTGCAGGATGTGTGGCCAGGCCCCAGAGAGCATTAGTCATCTCATAAGTGAATGCTCAGAGCTGGCCGGAGATGAGTACAAAATACAGCATGACAAAGCTGGCAGTGCTGTGCACGGACCGTGCTGCCAGGGAAAGGGGGTACGGCCACAATCAGCATCATCACCCCGGCCCAGGTAAACTGAGAGAACTGAGGAAGCGAATGTGAAGTTTCTTGTCAGAAGGCAGATGTGGTGTCTCCAGAGGAAGTTCATCAGTAACTTCTCCACTGGATGACGGCATTGGTAGAAAATAACAAGAAGTCACTGACAAACGTGTGGCAGGAAGTGAATTAAAAATGGGGCATGAAAATGGCACAGGTCTTGGTGTCACGTCCTTCTTTCCAGTGGGCTCAGGTGTTGTGTTAAGGAGCTCAGGTGCAGTGTCCAAGCTGGACACAGCTCTCTGCGGACCAGGGCTCTCCCTGCCGCCGCAGAACCCTCACGATGGGATGTCGGCTCAGGTCCCGACCTGGCAAAAGCCGGGGTGAAACGTCAAACGAGCGCTGGCTCCGGTGGTTTGAGGTGCGGGGAGTGGGAAGCGCTGACCCCCGGCTCTCCCGGGGGGGCGGGAGGAGAGTCCGCAGAGAGCCCGCAGAGAGCCCGCAGGTCCCCGCCGGCCCCGGGCGCTGCGGGACGCGGCCCCCGCTCCTCGGGG
>VZTE01002519.1:1064780-1100783 GCA_013397775.1 Eulacestoma nigropectus
CGGGGCTGCGGCAGCGCGGGGGGAGCGGGGCCGGGATTTGCCGTGCCCGGCCGGGGGGACCGGGGCTGGCGCGGGGGGTCCGTGCCCGGCCGCGGGTGCCGCTGTGTGCGGTAGGAGCCGGTGGCCGGCCCGCGGGAAGGAGCAGCCTCCGCACCCCCGTGAAGGTGATGCTCGGCGCCAGAACGGGGCCGCGGCCGCCTGTCCCCACGCTGTCCCCACGCTGTCCCCACGCTGTCCCCACGCTGTCCCCACGCTGGCTGCTCACACAGAGCCGCGCAGCGGGACCGCGGCAGCAGCAGCGGTGGCTGAGCAGGGGCGGCTCTCCCGTAAGGAGCAAGCCCGAGTTTTCTGTGTGCAGGAGAGATTTGCCGTTGTCCGCTGCGCCTCTCCGAATGCACAGCAGGGAGACGCAGCCTCCCGGGCTGTGCGGTTCCATCCAGCGCTGCCCCGTGCACCGGCCCTTGTTCCCTGCACGGCAGCTCGCCCGTGCCCTGGGCTGCGCAGGGCTCACGGGCAGGGATGCTCCTGCACGGTGACAGCACCGGCACTGCCTTCCCGAGGGGTGCCCTATGGAAAGGCAATCTGTTTATCCAATTGTGTGATGTCTGAGCTTGTGTAGTACACGACCCCAACCCAGATCGGCATAGAAAGTCATGTATTGGCCTTCAGGTAAGTCGAAGGAGGCTGGAAATGTTTCTACTCCTCCTTCCCCCGGTGCAATGCAGGTGGAATACAGGTTACCCTGAACATCTTGGAATAATAGAGAATATTTTCAAATGTTCACAAATAACTTAAGCGCCTCTCACCCTCGGAGCGTGCATGGTTCCACAGGACATAAACAGCAAAATTTGGCCTTCATCTTTTGGTGTGTGTTTGCAGCCTATAATAGAAGAGCTGAATTGTAAGGAGCTTTAGAAGACAATATTGGACCTAGTTTTCTGCATCTTGGTGGTAAAAGTTTCTATTCCAGAAGCAGAGCTTCTTTTGATGTGGTTGCAGCTATCCTGATGCATAAAGGTGTCCCTCCTTCTCATGGGAAGGGGGTTGAGCAATGCTTGTGGGAAGAGTAAAGCTTGTGTGACTGTTGGTAAGGAATCACATCTCTACCCAACGTGCATTCCTTCCAAGCACACAATACCTGTAGGGATGTTATCATTTGGTGTTTGCTTTTAACGTATTTCCAGTTTGTTCTGTAATGAACAAGTGTGTGAAGGAGGAGCCGTGAGAACTTCTCCTTCTTTGTAGATTGAATAACTTGGAAAAAATCTAACAGCAGGGCTAGTTTTGATGTTAATCTGCAAGCCTTTAAGTCATAAAGGCTATCTGATACAGGCTTCTGAAGGCTGTATTTTAGTTGCCTGGTTTCTAATAAAGAGCTGGGTTTTGCTGCAATGACATTGAACAGTGAGTGGGTTAAACAACACATCTGAGTGGTTTAGAGTTGTCTATGGTGAAGCCAACAGAGAGAGCTTTCTTTGTCGAAGTACTGATTTATAAATCTGATGGATATGAGTCAGTGTTATGCTGGCAGTCGTTTATTATATTTCAGCCTGGACTTGAATAGCAGGAAGTCGCTTTTTGGCCCTCTTGTAAATCTTGGGATGCCTAAGAGACCCATTTCCCTGATCCTTGCACGAGGACTGTCAGTTTTCCAGTTAGCTTCCTTCCCTTCTCCCCTGCATCCCGCTCTCACTGTTGCTTTGAGAATTGTCTGTTTCTAAGCTGGAATATGAAGTTTTGGGTACATTTGGTGATCCTTCATGTACGTCAGCAGGTAATGCTGCCACAGCTGAGTGTATCTGTGCTGAGACTGCTTAGATGCTTAGGGATTGCACACACAAATAGAGCAGGACAGTGGTGTTGAATGCAGGGGGGCAGGAGCATCCAGCTGAGATTTAAAGCTGCAGCTGAGTCTTCCTCTAAGGAATGGAGTTAGGGTGGGGGAAAAAGTGCACAGCCAGGAGTGTCTCCTCACTTGGGCTGAAGCTCAATGGCAAAAGTTGCAGTAGATACTTAGAGTTTCTTATTCATGTTCCCAAGTTTTTAGGCTGATGTGCTCCTGTAGGAGTGCATCGCTGACATGGACAGCGAAGGACACCAGGGGTGCCAGCTCTTTCTTTGAGAGTAACAGACTTTAAATGAAAACTGCTCTGATGCTTCAAGTCTGTCCTGTCCCCAAGGCTAAACTACTTGTAACATATGGCTGCAGTAGCTCTTGCACTTCCAAGGGCTGTGCTGGGAATGTGGAGTGTTCCTTCCTATGGCTCGGCTGTACAGGACACAGGGAGAGCACACAATCACCGTGCCTGTGCCGTGTGTTTTCGTGTTGTAGTGTGTGTGTAACATCCGAGTCTGTTACTCAGAGTACCACTCAGGTTCTGCTCTTCAGCACAACTGGTACTTATCTTCCCACGTTGTAGTTCCTTTTTTTGGAAGGAGAAGTTCACTGTTTTATGCGGGTGCTCAGGGGTGTGCAGTGTAGTTACTCAGTGGATAGCTTTATGCCCTTAATTGATTTAGGTTTCTTTAATAAATTTTCAGTCCTTTTTCATCACCACAGTTGTATGAGGTAAATTGCCAAGCCTGCAACTTCTCTTAATTTCAGTAGGCAAAGATCTTGCATCTGTTCTGTTTTGGAGCCAATAATCTGACTTTGTACTTGCAGTAGAGTAGTGGGAGGGCTTTTTGCTTTGTTTTTGAAATGCTCAACCAGGTGTAATCTCACCGGATTTTGTTTAGTGAACTGTACCAGTCACAACTTCAAGATTACAATCACTGTTATGTTGGCAGCACAGTGTGAGTTCAGGGATACTACTGGGAATAGGAGGTGATTTTTCATTGCATGAGGCTTGTTTTTTTGTTTGAGAATAATCCTGCCTCTAAAAGTGAAAGTATGTGGTTATAGGGGAAAATATTTTAAACTTTGTCATAAAAAATTCTATTATGTGTGTGCTTTCTTACTGGTGCCAATCTCTGTGTACGTTGCTTTTTCACTCTCTCAGGCTGAACCTTGCCTATGTAGAAAGTACTTGTAGCTTATTCCCATCTTGAAAAGGAACTGTGGCTATCAATGTACCAATAGAGATATATGCACTTGCCACCCTAGATATTTATATTGAACTGCAACATATAAAATAATGGCCATTCTGAATCTTCTCTACATCAGTGCTTAAGTAAAAACAGTTTGAAGAAAAATATTTATGCTGGTGAAAATATGAATATAGGGTATGCAAATGGCAAGTTTTTATGGGGAAATATATTATATAGAAGAAAAACACACTTTAAAAAGCTGGGTAATAACAGCATGAAGGCTGACCACAGTCACCCTCTGTGTGTGCTGCATGGTGAGCCCCCTGCCTGCCGTATAATTAAAGACTGCCTTGTATGATTTACATTGTATTTTTTTCCACAGGGCTAGTACTTCATTTGGGGCACAAGATGGATGTTGTGCCGTGAATGAGCAGCTATTCAATATTCTTGTCCTCCTCATACAATGTGTCACCCTGTGCCCTGTTTGCGACACTCCGTCCATACCCTGTACTGAATAAAGAACTGTTGAACTCTTCATGCTGTAGCACTGATCACTGCAGGGACTGAATGCTTCACAAATGTCAGTGCATGGCACTGCTGTGAAATGAGGTGGTATCCTCCTCCTTTTGTGGGTGCTGGAGGGGGAAATGCCACCAAAGACTAAAGCTGAAATTGTTTGAAGATAACACTGATTTTATATGCCCCGTCTTTGCCAAACACTAATTTTAATCCATAGTAATCAACTTTTTTTTTGTTTTGTTTTGTTTGTGGTTTTTTTGGGTTTTTTTTTTATTTTTTGGGTTTTTTTTAGTAAACACTTTCTGTATTTAGAGCATGGACCTCATTGTTGTGAACACTCAGCACTTTTGCAAAGTGAGCTGAGCTTTAGGTGCTCTGAAGTGCAGCCCGGGAGGGAGAAGCACAGCTGGTTATCCCTGATGGAAGCTGTGCACTGCTCTGCTGGTCAGGGCTGCTCTGTAGCAGACTGAAGCTGTCCTGGTTCTCCAGGGCAGCATGTAATGGCAAATCTCACAAAGTATTCCTTCTCTTGTGTGATTCCCTATCTTGCTAGCTCACAGGGAGGTGGTTATCCTGGCACTGCTTCTCTCAGGATAGGGCGGGGAGAGGAAGACACCCAGTTATAAAGACAAGCATGTGCTCAAGCACTAGACAAAATTCCATCTTGTTGACAATATTCACTCACATTCACTCACAATATTCATTCACTTGCAACTAGTTTGTTTCTTGTGCCCCATGTGTTGTGAGCTGCAAGAGAGGGTACACACCCTGCTAAAAAGCATATCCTTATCAGAAGGTAATGTAATAGATGTACAGGACAAAATAGACTAAAAATGTAGAGGGAATCTTTATCCTGGTGCTTCCTAATTCTCAGTAACAAGATTTTTGACATTAAACATGTTATACCAAGTTGGGATTAAATTTCTCCTTTAAGAAAAGCAGGAATAGGACAAAAAAAGTCCTAGGGGATGCCTGTGATGTGTGTATCTTGTAGCAGCCTGCACACTGTGATTAACAGCTGGAGAGGCAGCAGTGTGCACTTCTCCAAATGTACTGCCTTTAGTGGTGAAGGAATTACAATATTTTCCAATAGGGCTCCCAGTAATTACCAGATACTACAAGAACACTTGGACATGGGAATCTCTGTGGTTTCCATGCACCCAGTATTTCCCAGTGCAGACATGACAATCCTGCTGTGGACAGCAAGGAGGTGGAATGCTAATTATGGATCTTCCTTTGCAATGAGGAGCCTCTGCAAGAGGAGTCCTACTCAGTTCCCACTGCTGTATCCAAAATGTGATGCCTGTTCCGTTGGTAAATGGAGATCTTCTTGATTGGAATATGTTCACCCCAAACGAAAATACCTGGGAAGCTTTGCAAACTTTAAGAAAGCTTTACCCAGTGTGCAAGCAATGCTGGCTGCACCTGTGATGTGATTTGTGATTGTTTGCTGAACCTCAGAACAACTTGGTGTCCTCAGTAGTGGCACCTCGATGCTTTACATCACTTAGTAAAGTTGTTTTTCTCCTGCTCTCATTTTAAATTTCATAGGAAGGAGAGAGGCAAGCTACTTCTCATTTCCTGCTCTGTTTTGTTCTGTTTTGTTTTGGTTGGTTTTGTTTTTGTTTGTTTTTTTTCCTTGAGAGCTCCTGATAGTGACTTTCCTCCACATAAACAAAAAGATCATTAGCCTCCGGCTGACACATGGTGTGGAGAGCTTCAGCCAGCATATTTGAAGTTTGGAAAGGTTTGAGCTGCGTCCAGCAGGGTCTGGCAGTGGAAGGTGTCTGAAAAGCTGGAGCTGCACTGCTCTGAGCGTGTGAGGATGGAGGGCTGCTAATGGATGGCAATTGTGTGAGGCAAGGTGGAAGTTCTCTACAGGGATCTGAACTGCAAATGAATTCCTTTCACAGTTGTAGCTAAGGCTGAGGGGATGCTCTGTGCATGTATAAGCATGGATTTTTGTGGGAAGGGGGTGAGGAGTCTGAAGGATCCCCTGATCCCCAGGACCAGCCATGCCTGTGCAGTCACACGACAGCATAAATGTACAGAGTTTCTCCCTTTCCCCAGCAGAGATGCCATCTCTGTGTAGTGGTAATCTGTTTTTTTCACTCATTAAATGCCTGGTGGCATAAAGATCATCACCCATCAATCTAGAGCGGCTGCATTCATCTGTAGCCATGGATCTAATTTGAGAGTCATCCCAGACTTTTTATTTTTAAAGCTAAAACTCCGCCCCAACAGTGCTCTCTTTTTGACTTGACTTTTTTGAGCTTGTGATCCTGTTGCTTGGTCAGCACCATCTGCTTCCAGAGCAGGCAAAATGTCTTGCTTGCTTCTGTGGAACTGCTGGCACCGTTCTCCACTGGGACATCTTAAATTGAACTGTCTCCTGTGCAAGGGCTTCCCTAGAGGAAAAGCCTCGAGGAGTGCAGTTAATTACATGCAGTTCTTGCTTGGCTCCCTTAAATTTGGGAGTGTCCTTATTCCCAAATATGCATGATTTCATTGAGTTTCGTTCTAATTGCCACAATTTAAAAATGTCAGGGAAAGAGCTTGGCAATTCCCTGGTGTGAGGACAACTCAGATACTTTTCATGAGAAAGCCCAGTTACCAGGCACATAAATCCATGCTGGTTTAGATATTCAGACCTGAAGAATGTGTCTTGAGAAGAGAAGTTGAACTCCATGACTTATTCTTATTGTTCCTCTGCTCAGTGAAGCATTTGAGAACCAAGCCATGCAAGCTTTATAAATAGTTCAGCCAAACTTTTCTTTACTTCCTCTAATGTGTTCCCTCTGCAGAGAAAACCCACAGTGTCTGTGTCTGGGCAGCATTTTAAAAGATCTGTGTGTCACTAAGAGGACAGAAAAGTTGATGGATATTCTCTGCATTGAAGAATGTGGGGAGGCAGCAGGTGTCACACAGATGTCAGAAAGTTGATATTTTTATTTTGCCAAGTGAGGGAAGGGGATGCTGAGGAGGACGGGTTGGTTCCTAGCAGGGAATAAGATGCAATTTTACAATCTACAGTCTTGCTTTGTTTAGCCACTTCTGTCTCAGTGTTTTGCAAGAGGGAACAAGTGCTGAAACTCCTGGGAAACCCATTAAATTCTGATTACAAATTGGAGGAAAAGTTGGGGGGTTGTCCTCGCACTGAAGGACCGTTCCTCCTCCTTCCTTTTCCCCATCCTAAGCACAATTAAACATTCTTGCAAGGGGGGGTTTGCATACAGAATCATAGACAACGCACCAACTAACCAAACCTGGTGCCTCCCAGCCCGGCACACATCCCACGAGGCTGAGCTTGGCAGTGGGCTGGCAGTGGATTCAGCACTATTTTCAGAATCCAAATCCATGTATTTCTACCCCAGCACAGCTTCACATGGGTTGGTTTGTGCACAGCAAGGGTACAGCAGCTTCATGGCTTTGGCTTCAAGGAAGCACACTGGATTCAGTGGAAAAACAAATGAAGGGAGAGCCCAAGCCCTCGCCCATCCCATGTGAGCCCTGTGCAGGGATAGCATTTTTCACAGTGCCTGTGGGAATGAACTGTGGGAGCTGCTGCTGGAAACGTCCCCTGCAGCTGCCCCTGTGAACAAAGGTGATTTATGTGTGGGGTGGACTTCTGACAGTGTAACTCAAAAGTGGTTTTATGTGACTTTCATGGCAGAGGCTTTCTTTTTAAAGCATAATTTCAGACATGACCAAAGAGCTTTCAGAGCTGTCGCTGGATCCTCCTGCCCTGGGCTGTCCTGAGCAGTGCTGTGATCCCACATCTCCATCCCTGGCCACTGTCACAGCTGTGCTTCCTCCGCATTAAGTCACGGGAGACTTAAACCCAAATAAGTTGCTTTTATAATGTAATGCTTGCATTTTGATAGCATTCCTTTGACTTTGAAATCAGTCACATCTTGCCCTTGTGCCGTTTCTGACTGCTGAGGCTGCCTTGCAGAGGAGCTTGTGAGGTGTGTGCTGCTGCCTTGGGCAGCCAGAAACCTGAGCCTCAACTGTAAATTGTTCCTGTCACGTTGCTGAGATTTTAGATTTCACTGATACACTGGAACAATTCGGATCATGGGCTTGCTGCTGGTGAATGTGTGTTGTGTGCCAGCCCCTGCAGGGACCAAAGGCTGGTGGGAGGGATTCTCCAGGCTTTAGTCCTTTCTAACTCTTCAGTTTTGCTTATGGCAGTTTGAGTGGGGCACCAACAGCTGGGCAATCCTGTCAGTGACTTTACTGCAGGTGATGAGCTGTGCTGGCTTCTTGGTGGAGGTGACAAACACGTCTGAGTCCACGTGCCCTGGAGCACAGAGAGCCTGGAGTGGAAACCAGTAGCTTGTCTGTTCCCAGACTCTCACAGAACGTGGGTGCTCTGGTCCCTGGGCCACACAAGACTTGGGCAGCTCTGATGGGGAGATGCTGCTGCAGAAATGAGGAAAAAAGGGCACTTTTTAGGGTTTGACCTTCTCTTTCTCTGTGTCATCCTCATTGCACATACACCACAACCTCTTCCTCTTCCCTACCCCACCCCCCATCAAACACAATTTTTAGTTTGTGGGCTGTATTTGTTTGGGTTTGCATTTCTCCTGGTTGTTTTTCATGCTGAAATCTCAGGATCACTGGTTAGCCGGGAGGTTTTCGGGAGCACAGAGGGATTTGTGGGATTGAGACTTAACAAGGGGAGGAAATGTAGATACTGAGGAGAAGGGCATGGTATTGTGAGCTGAAAATCTACATTCAGATGTTTTGTTTTTTTTATAAATACCAGTTAAAACTGTCTGCTTGGAAGAAAAATACTCCGTGAAATACTGTCTTGATGCTTTCCCTGCCTTACCTCCACACAGGAAATTCACAATTTGATAGAGCTGATTTTTCTCTTCTGATGAAAAGCATGGAACAAATTCCTTTTGGACTGTAAAAGCTGAAAGATATTTTCTCCCCTGATCCCTTAACACTACCTCTGCTCTCATTTCTCTCAGCTTCTGTGAAGTTCAGCCTCATCTGTAGCATTTTGTGGTTTTAGGTGATGCAGGACTTTACTTGCTCATATTTCAGAAGAATATGTACTTATTTTTAACAGCCCTTCATATATTCACAAGGAAAATGCTTCTTCTCGTCTGTTTTCCCTGAACAAAAATAAACATGAAATTTGAGTGGATAGCTCTTAAACATGTATATATCCTTGTGATTCCAGGGGGATTATTCATGTGAGCAAGGGCAATGTCCACTGTCCCCCCAGAGCCAGTGGGAACAGTGAGTCACCCGTGTGCTGCCATCCCACCTGGACACTCCATCCCCTGGGCAAGGCACAGGGACTCACCTTGAAACTGGGTGTAACCCACTTCAGTGCAGAATCAGCCAGTGTAGCCTGAATATCACTGTCAAGCCCAAATGGGAGTTTTATGGTAGAAAGGAATTTTAGAAAATGTTACTTGAAACTTTGTTTGCTGTTGAATTATTCTTCATTAGAAGGTTTGAGAATCTATTGCTTCTAGTAGCAAAAGCTAAATACTGCAAAGGTATTTAGTGTTCAGGATTATTTTGGGAGGGGGCTGAGGAAAGGCCTGATAAGTTATGTACTTGACCACATGTAGTTAAAAATATTATTTGGAATATAAACTTCCTTGTCTGAAGACCAGCTTTATGCACTAAGTCAAAAAGCACAAAAAGCAGTTCTCCTCCTGGCCTCCATAAGTATACCTTAATGCTGCTGAATCCTGGAAATTATGCAGGGCATGTTTTTTAAATGTTGATTTTGACTTCTTGCCTGGGACCAAGTGTAAAGTCTTTCCAAGGAAATACTTAGAAGACTTGCAATGAAACCCAAAAGCTGCTGCCAAACCTTAGTTTTTAGAAAGGGAGTAGGGGGCAATCCAGCCTGTTAAAAACTTCCAGTTGTTTGTAATTAAATCCACTTCTTCTGTGCACAATAAACATATACTTAGAAAAATATCATTTTACATAATACTTATGTGGTTTAGTGCTGCTTTTCAGCTGCTAAAAATCAAGCAGTAGGTTTGCTATTTTTGTCTGGGAAGGTTACTGAAAGCTGGGAAGCCAGGGCTGATGCAGCTGTGCCACCGCAGTGGCACGGATCCATGTATCCAGTGGTGACACACAGAGCGAGCCAGGGAATCCTTTTCTCATCATGAACCATCTTTCCCACTAGTGCAAGTTTGTTTTGGATTGACAGGGATGGGAATGAAGGGGAGATAAAAATATCCCGTCCGCACGTCCCTCCTCGCCAGCAGCAGCACCGCTCGTGGCTTTGGTGGAAACTCTGGGATTGCAGGAACTTCTCATCACTTTGGGGACTGGCAGGAGGCAGGACCACCAAATCCTCACCACCCTGAGCTTGGTCTGCCACGGTTCATTCAGGACTGTTTCAAATCCACTGCCATCATTCGTCTGGAGGATGGGACACGTAGGGTGAGGGGGACAGCCTGAGTGCGAGTTTATCCAAGAGATAAATTTTATATTCACCCTTGACAAGGGAGGGGATTTTTTTCCAGGATGGCATGGAGAAATTGTCAGTTTTTACTGGGCAGGTTGCAGGAGCTGTTGGGTGCTGTGATAGAATATACACAAGGCATAGAAAGAGCAGAGAGGAACAGCTTAGAGGTATTACCTCATAAGTGACATAAGAAAAACTATGAAGCCTTGTAGAGCAGATTTGTTAGGATTTGAGATGAAAATCCCTGTTGCTTGCTGAGATTATCCCCCAGCATATGGCAGGGAATGCAACAGAGATGTAGAATTAGCTGCTAATGATCTGGACACCTCTTGAAAACAGATGTTTGTAGTCCCATATAACTGCTTGCTATTTTGTTCGTCTGAAATCTGGATTACTCAACAACAGGCCTGGCATGGTATGAGAATGCTGACTATCTTCATTTCCCACTCATCTCACCCAGTGCAGATCACATCTTTCTTAGGAATACTGCTGGAGTAATCTAATGTGAAACTGGGATGGAGAATTAGGGAAATGGTCCTCACTGCAGTGCCAGCAGACAGAGTTAGCCAAGGGCCAGGGGTGGTGGGGAAGCTGCAGGAATCTCCTTGGGCAACCCAGGACATCTCCATGGCACTGTGGCATTACCCTGCTGCTACTGCATGGGCAATGTTCAATTGGGGTTTCTTTGAAAGACGGATTTTTGATAGATCTGTGTGGCAAATGATGCTGCAGTTGAGAAGGAGGTTGCTCAGACTCACTGCTGCTGCATGGGCAAGCCCCTGATGTAAAACCCCTTCTGTTACACATTTTGGTAGTTTTGGTACCTCCTGACTCACCCTGACTTTGAGCTGTTGTCAGTAAATACCTGACTTGCCCTCTCCATTGTTTAAGGCACCGAAGTTTCCAACTCAGAGATGCAATTCCCGTAGTTTCTCTTTGGGATCTCTTAATTTATTTAAGTGTTACTTGAGCAATCTGCTCTATAATGCTCTTGCTACGCTTAAATTTCTTTAAGTTCAAAAAAAATGCTTCCTAATTTACTTATTTTAATTTATATTATTGGAAGAAATCTTCTTGGAGCTGGAAACCTTTCTTAAGGTGGGGAAAAGATTGTTAGCTGTCAGTTCAGTTCATCTATTTTCCACCCCTTCCTTCGTGTTAAACTTCCTTTTGGACTTAAGCTTTTACAGTAAAAGCAAGACCTTAACCTCAACTTCTCTTTCTAAGTTAGATTCTTTTGACCTGGCGTCATCTTTGTTACAAGGCTTCACATGCTGCACTGCAATAATATTTTTCTTGTGGTGCAGTGAACAGCGCTGCAGACACTGTTCCAGATGGGGTCATTTTTTCTCTAAATTAGCAACTGTCTTAATAGATATTTTCTGCGGCTTCCAAACTACGTGGTGTTGCTTGAACGAAAATGTAATTCCACAGAGAGATTTCAAGCCCAGCTTTTGCTGGGCTTCTAGAAACAATTCTTTTAAAAAATTATTTGTACAGTCAAAACGAGTTTGCGAGCATATCGTGCCTGCAGTTGTGTCTTTAGCATGAGATGGAAAATCTGAATATTATCTGGTATATTTTTCTCAACAGCATTTTCATGCAGGCTACCTTACTGATGTAAGGGTTAAACCACGGCAAATGTATTTTGAAACAACCGGAATATTTCTTTGCATCAAGAGCAAAAAGCCCAGTTCTCTGCCTCCAGAGATACTTGTAAAGCTTCACCTCAGACTGGTTAATTTTCTGTCATTTTAAAATAATCATTTGAGATTGCAATTTTAATGTGAACAGCTTGCTTCCGATCACTTGAAACTTCCGTGGAGGTGTGTAGAGGATTTTTGCATAAACAAAATGTGATGTGGACTCATGAAATCCTTGGTGGCGGCAGCTCAGTAGGATGTGAGTGGACTCTCAGGAGCATTTGCTTGAGTTCTTTGTCACAGACAAACGTGGAAAATGCAAGAAATCATGAAACATCCAACAGGACACAGTACAAGCCTTAGGATCACAGATACTGCTTTTCAGAGTATCAGTTTCTAAATAGTTGAATTTATTCCAGAGAAATTCTAATATTTTTCTTGGTTATTCAGCTAATATCATTAGCATGGCCAATAGCAAACTATTAAATTTTAACTGTGCTATTTCTAAGTCTTTTAAGATTACAGGATCTGTAATTGCTTTTGAGATGGAGAGTTTGTAGTTCAGTCCCATATTCTTCTTGTAGCTCATTGTCCCTCCTAGTCCTGAGCCACCAGCACGCTGAATCATTCCCTGTGCTAGGCAGGATTTTTTTTAATGCCAAAACTGAGAGGACTGTTCCAATTTTCTTACAGTTTCATCAAGTGAAAGGCCTTGAACCACCTTCAGGCCTTGCCCTGGAGCGTTGCACCCTCTGTGCTTTCGAGGGTGGGCAGCGATCGCCCCGGTCGGGCTCACACGCCACATTCAGGAATAGCCTGGCACTGGATAAGGTGCAAAAGGGACAGCAAAAGGCACTGGGCAAGCCCTGGTTGTGAGCAAGAACAGCCCTTTGTGTTTGTGCACTCGGGATCGGGCACGGTTTGTGTTGGAGCACGGAAGTGGCTCATCCTTTCTCGCTGGAGGCCTGTGAGATGCTGTTGGAGCTTTTGTGTTTGAGGAGAGAAAGTGGGATTTTTGTACAGCCAAAGAGCTAAAGCTGTGCCTGCAGGGTGAGAGAGAGCCCTGCCAGCTCCCCATGGGAACAGGGCTGGGAGGGCATGAATTTGTTACGTCTGTGGAGGCAGTTTGGTTCAGTTGAGCTCTCCTGTGAAGATGTCACAAGAAGAGTACATGCCTTGGCCATTAGGAATTTGTCCATGCTACATTATTAGAAGAGATTCCTATTTTATTTTTTAAATTTTATCCTCTACCTGCATCCCACTACGCATAGAGAAAATCTTGCTTCTGTGACTTGGGAAGCAGCAATTTTGCAGTGCTTCCCAAAATTTCCTCCAGAAAGGGATTATGTCACATCTGACCCAGATGCTTACGGAAAACAGTTTGTCTCAGCACAGTGAGTTCTGGGAGGGACCCTCACACTGAGGAGCTGATCATAGCAGTGAGGACAGTGTTGGGAGAAGAGAGCTGTTCCTTGGATTAACTCAAGGGACAGTCAAACACTTTGGTTTGGCTGGCTTGGCTCTATTTCCAAGCTGGACCTTCTTATTTCTCAAGTGGGAGTAGTGTCCCTGGACCTCTAAAACCGCCAGTATTTTTTCTCTTCCTGTCCTTTGATTAAGGACTTGTTTGTTGACACTTCAGTGGGTTGTGGCTCTGATGACAACAGCCCTTGTGTCAACCAAGACAGAGCTGCTCACTGTTGATAGTTCCAGGCTTTGTCTCTGCTTCCTAGATGTGGTCAGATAGAGGTTCTAATGGTCTTCCAAGTTGTAAGTAGGGATAATTCTCAGTAGAAAAGTCAATTAAGTGGATTTTTGCATTTCTCCAACTGTTCCCTGTGCATATATGTGGACCAGACAGAAGAACAATGACAAGGCTGTGCAGATCTCCAAGCTGATTTTAATAGTCTGCCTGAAAAAGCAGATGTGTAAGATGTTATAGAAGGGTCCAATTTGCTCAATAAATGTTTAAAAAGTTAGTTCTGTACATATTTTAAGATAACTTTTCAATGGAAAATAAGTGACTGAACCTACCATGGTAGTGTTTCCAGTGAACAAAATGTGGTGTAAAGTTCAGATTTACACTTCTTATTACAGCTTAGAGGGTTTCATCTTAAAGGAGTTTTAATAGGTGCCAAATGCTCTCAATATCTGTCAAGGTCAATTATAGATGTGATTTTTTTTTTCTGTTTTTGCATGGAGTAGGAAACATGAAGCATCTTATTGGAATTGTTCCTAGAAGGTTTGAAATTCGCAGATGTGTGACGTTTTCACATATTGTGGTAAAACGTTAAATCTTAAGCTTAGCAAATTACTCTGCTGGCTGTTAACAGAAAATTCCAGCTATTGCTGGGTCGGCAGGAAAAGAGATGAGATTGAAAGATTTCCAGCCCTGCCAAATGGAGATGTCCTGGTGGGTAACTGGTCCCATCAGAAAGTTGTAGGAGCAGCAATGTTGGGGCCTTGCCGTGATTGTCTTGGCAGGCTTTTTCCAGCACCAGTGTTCCTGGAGCTCTGGGCTCCTTGGCTCTCTTAACTCTAACCCTAGGCATAACCCTAATCCTAGCCCTAGCCCTTAACCTACACCCAATACCCTGGGTTTTCCCGCTCAGAAAGAGGGAGGAGCAGCACTGTTGGGGCCCTGCCGGGATGGCCTTGGCAGAACTTTTCCAGCCCCAGTGTTCCTGGAGCTCCAGGCTCTTTGGCTCTCTCGAGCCTAACTCCAGCCCCTAACAGCAGCCTGGCACTGGGCCAGAGGTGCTCAGCACCATAGGTGGCACAGATTAAGAGGTGTGCAGTTGGCAGTGATGGCAGCTGTTAAGCCCTGGATCCTCAGGTCCAGGGGTTTAGCTCGAGGTTCTATGACTCTCTCTTAGTGCAAAGGAGAAATCCCCACCAGATAGACTCAAGAGGTGAAAATCAGACTGAGGTTTACTGGCAAAAGTATCAAAATCAAACGATCAAAAATCAATGATCTTTGGCAAAGGATGAAATACAACATTTAATTCAACGTAAAACCACTTATCACAGCATTACTTAGTGTTAATTTAGCATTTACTTAGCATAAACTTAGCCCAACTGAGAAAAACCTTTCAACTTATGACAGCTCGGCTGTCAGGCTGCTGCCGTCCCAAGGCCCCTTGATCTGTCTCGAGGGCTTCAGCAAGTCAGAACTCAAGGGTAGAATGTGCTGCTCTGGTTTCCAGCTATAATCACAGACATCTGTACCATGTCACAACTAGAACAGTTAAAGATGGACGTGCACTGTTTGTTATTACTTGGGTTTTTAAGCATAACTCTTCACTACCACAGAACACTGTAGCAGAAAGGATTTGTTCATTTGCAGATAAAGTGCTGAGTTACTTTGTGCTCTATTCTTTGTTTTCTTATATTTTCTTGACAAATGTGGGGTTTAGGGCATCTTTCTTTGATTGCTTTCCCTTTATTAACTTTTTCCTTGCCTTTTTACACTTGGAGTTGGTTTTTGACATATAAGCAGTACTCCGTACATTAATATCTTTTTATAAGACTGACGCTGTAGATGTCGCTAATCTTTGGCAGAACGGTCCATATACTCTTGGATGTGTTGTCCAGCACACCTCCTTTACCATATTTCTGTTTTCTCAAATTTAAGTTCAGGCTTTTTCTGAAACACTCTCAAGGGAATTTTTAAATATTAAACTGTTATGGACACAGAGCGCTGTTATAAAATGATGGAGAAATACAGTGCTGCAGAAATATTAAAAAATATTGTGAAAGGTCTTTTCTGTTGTCACTGTTTCCCTTTACTCTTTCTCTGTTAAGCAGTCAGTATTAATCAAAGTTAAAAATCTTAGTTCACCCACAATATATTTTTTTTCAAGAAAACCATGTAACTCCTGCAGTGAAAAACATTGAGCATACCACTCAAAATTGAGAAAGAACAAAATACGGAAATCCTGTAATAAAAAAAAAAAGGATGTTATCAAATGCGTTGCATTGGTAGAACTTTTGAACAGAGTTTTCTCAGACTGGCAAGTTGTAACTTCACTCAAAAAAGACTGGTTTTCCTCCAGCTTGTTTGACACTGGAGCAGGAAAAAACTGGGGGGCTAATTACACCAGTTCAGAAAGAGCTGAAACGTTACCATTACCCATGGAGAACAAAGCAGTCCATGGCCTGGCACTGGCGGCAGACGTGTGCTGGGGGTAGAATCTCAAGAAAACAATCCCCACCAGGGCGGGGATCTTGGAGCTGGCACTGAGCATCCCAAACTGCACATCAGCATCCTGCAGGACCTGGCTTCTGAAAGAAGGAATGTGGGAAGGATGCAGTGGAGGATGCAGCAGGTGGAAGGTGCAGGAGGGATGTGGGTTTATTCATGAGGGCCAAGAAGCCCTTGCAGAGAGGATGCTATTAAAGACCAGGGAAAATAGTGTAAAACAGGGTAATCAACATGCCCATAAAGGACTACAGCAACTCATGTATCCTTTCCAAGAGAAATAGGTGCTTACATCTTCATCCCCAATTTTTTTTTTGTTTAGTTCCATGAACACATATGCTCTCTCACACTTTCTCATTTAACCTAAGGCAAGGAAATTATAATGAAAAAAAATAATTCCAAATGAAACTGTTTTCATGTTGTCCTTCCACTTTATCATTTCGTGCAAGTATTTGAAGGCATAACTAGGTGCTAACCTTGAATGTTTAATGTTAGGACTAACTTCTGCTCATTGTTTACCAAAACAGGGCCACTGTGTAACAGCAATCATGTAAGTCAGTGTCAACACGGGGCGCTGATATTTTAACAGAAAACTTGAGTTCATAATAAAACCAAGTCAAGGTTTTTAGGGTGAGTTAAATTTACTGCAGCAGCGCCCTCAAGTGCTGTGACACTTCCCAGGCCCAATGGTGTCTGTCCCATGGGACACTAGGGTTCGTGTGCTGAGGCTTGATTCTTTAGCATGTTCAGCCCAGTAAGAGCATGCAAATTATTCTGGTGGAATTTTGAGTGCTCACACAAATCTGTGAGACTATTTAAATTAATATCAGTGTGAAGGGAAGAGTGCTGGTTTGGCAGTTTCCCTTTTAATTGTTCTGTGGTAAGAAAGGTGCTCTCGGGACCAGTTTGGTTGGAAGTGATGGTGGAAGGAGACCTGAGCAGAGAAGCTTTCTTCAGACAGGTCAGCCACGGGCCAGGTCCTGCAGGATGCTGATCTGTAGTTTGGGATGCTCGGTGCCAGCAGAGCCTAGTGCACAGCTTTATCAACTGCTCTGCAGCTCCTGGGGCCTTTTCTAAGTTTAGGCTGCAGAGACAGAGGAGCAGAATCTTCTCTCGTGTGACTCATTACCTGAAGAGAGAATTTAGGATTTAGGCATAGTAGCCAGTCTCCTTTGGTACTGAGGGAACTGTGTCTGGTAGGCTGTGGATTTAACCAGCACACTAATGGTATATGGTATAAACTGTATGGACAAAACTATGGCAGTGTAAAACAACTGTGGTCTGCTAGAGGTGTTACACATCCTAAACACACACTATTATGGTTGTGCAAGGAGCCTGTAGGCCCTGGACTCACTGGACTGTGGCTTTGCCAGAAGAATTCCAGCTCTCCTTGAAGCAGCTGCTGGAGGGAGCCCTGGTTGCACTCACTCCTCAACTTGTGAGCAGTGAAGCCCCAGTGGCTCCTAGAATTGCAGCATCTCTCTCAGCTGTCTGACAAATCTGTCAGTGTAATTTCCTGTATTCTCCAGAATTCCCTTCTCTTGAGCTCTCCACCTCTTGTCTCCCAGCATGTCTGATCAAAGTAGGTCAAGTCAGCTTTGTTCAAAAGCAGAATTGCCGAGTGATGCCGCTGTCTGGAGAAGCAAATTCAGCCTAAGGGAATGATTCCATGGGGATAATGCAATCACGGCACCTAATAATTACCTGTATCCACAAAATGAACATTTGAGGCATTGCTCAGAGCAAAAGGCATCACTTGCAACTCTCCCTGTGTAACAGTAATGCCCTTTCCTCCTAATTATTAAGGAGTATTTTTGTAAAGATACTTCAAAGTCTTTATTTCATATTCCTAGCATATACTATTCAAATGTGTGTTCTGTAGTGTCCTTTTGTGTGGGTTTCTCTGGATCCAGAGGGAATAGCAATTGCAATAGTGATAGCAATCTGTGGAATGAGGAATTGCAACATTTGGGCCATACCCACTCCTTATATTTTAGTCTCTAATGATTATTTCTAGAATAAAACAGGAAGAAAGTAAGAGGTCAGAGGGAAGAGAACTTAGAAATCATTCAATTGTTTGACTTATGAGAAAAATAGTGACACATCTTTAAAATAAACAAATATAAAGGTCAGTGGCCAGAAATTCAGTAGCCCAGGGCTTTTTCTGGCCACCTAAACAAGGAAGTTCTAAAACCTTTGGCCCAAGTGCTTCTCGCTGCTGCACATGGGGAGTTTCACACAGCTCCTTCCTTAGGTGACCTCAGGCTGGTTTTGATTTGCACAAAGGAAAAAGGATGGCTTTTCTTTTGCTTTTTCTCCGGAGCTGTGCTGTGAAGAGTTGGTCACTGGATTCAGTCCCTATTCCAGCTCCCTTTTACCTCCTGCTGCAGGCTGGAGGAAGATGTACTAAAGGTACAGCCCTCTCCAGGTGAGACATCCAGCAGGCTCCTTAGGTGTTTTGGAGCAAAACACAGGCACAGTGTGAAATACTGTATTTTAGATACATCACACCCTCTATTACGGTATTGCAGGGACAACTTGCATTGTCCCTTTGTTCTCTTTACACCTCTACCATTGCCCTCCAAAAAAAGAGGGGGGAAAAGAAAGAAAGGGAAAAAAAAAACCAAAAATGCAAAACCAGAATGTGAGGGGAAAAAAAGGAAGTGGCATTATTTGGCAAAGCTTCAAGGGGAACATGACCAGGGAGTTTGGTTTTGCTGACAGAAGAGGGGGCCAAAGCTGCAAGGACTGAGGGTGGGTTTCAGGTTAAAAAAAGAAGAGGGTGACAATGGGAAGGTGCCAGGGAAGTGAAGGAGCAGAGTGAAGGGCTGAGCACTCTGGGTGCATGGGAGAAGCCTGTCCCAAGCAGTGTTGTGGGTGAGAGACTGGGGTCAGCCTGCCCAGCTTGGGCTACAGCTGCCACTGTCCTCTGGCTACAGTTTTGACATTGGCAATGGGTTATTATTTGGGGGGGGGGAAGTTTGTTGAGCTATACTTTGCTTTAATAATAATATCAATTTCTATAACGTTACTGCACAGGCATTTATTCATAGCTTGGGTGAGGTTGTACTTCTTGTCTCTGTCTTGCTTCTGCTTTTGAAACCCGGGGCATAGCACCTCCATGGCTAATTCAGGTCTTTTGGAGAGATTTCCACTCTCTGCCTGGTTGGAAAGTACCCCCAGCCCCTGGGCTGAACTCTCTCTCTTGCTCAGAAAAATATATTGCAGAGCAGCCACAGCAAGACAGGTTTGTCCAGGGATGCTTCCATTTTCCTGTGCCTCTGAATGCATGTTTGGCTGTCATTCTGCAACAACGTGGTGATGGCTAAAAGGGAGGATAATTGGGATTTCTTGCAAACACAGAGTTACAACACTGATAGCAATGTGGCAGCAAAGTTTCCATTTCCCTGCTTAAAGCATCTGCTCCCAGAAAAGCATTTGCAGAACCACTGCTGTATGCTCCTATTAATGACTTTCAGGATCATGGTTCTTAGTGATTTTTCCTTCTAGCCTTTCTGAAAGCAGCCTGCAAATGGCACTTGATTGCTAATGGCACATCATGGGAGGTGGTTAGTCTGAACCCCTGCCTGTAGCAAGCATCTAAAAGCTAATGGAAATTGGTAAAAATCTGTGTATTATAATAAAAGATTATAATGCGTACAAGGAGCACAGCTCCAAGAAGTCTGACCAGCCTGCTGCATGTCTGGTTTGGTGATATGTAAAATTTTGGACAGGCAGCGGTACACATGGACACTTTTTGTTCCTGTAAAAACAAAGCATATGAGTGCATACGTGGTCGAGCTATGGAGGGAAAATACAGCCTGAAAACTCCTGTGCAGGCAGGACAGGAGGTGATGTGACTTCCCACTGAAAAGCCAATCAAGAAGAGTATCAGAAAAGCGAGTGAAATGGGGCTATTAGGAGGAATAAATGTAGGTAATGATGTTGCCAACTGTTACAATCATTTTTTTCGCTGGGTCTCACCATGGTTATTGCTTTTTTTCCCTCAGCTACAATCCGTGGAGCACTGGCACTGAACTTCTGCTGTCAGTCCAAACAAGCCACGTTTTCTAGCTCTAAAGAGTTCTGAGAAATGTTTCAAGTGTTCCCAAAAGGCTCATAACTGGAAGGTGTATTTTTCCTTTAAAGTCTCAAAACTTTGGGAGGGTTTGACCCCTTATTTTAAGTGGCTAGGATTTGCACATTTGTGATAAATTTCACTAAAATATTGTTGTGTGTAGGGTGGTGTTTGTTGCCACTGTTCAGTGATGTGTGAGCTACCATCCTCCTCCTGAACTGGGATTCTTTGTTTTGGCAATGAGAAGAAAATGAGGCAACCTGGGCTTCCAAGAGAGGAAATTTTAAAGCACACAAGCATGTCCGTATGAGATGAGAGGTGGCATTAGTGTGGCACCTGGATCTTCTAGGTGGGAAGGAGTGGCTCCCACTGAAGTGAGTGCTGGGCTGTGCCCTTGGGACTCTGTTCAGTCACACAGCTCCTGCTGCACATGTGATTTGTGAGTCCTGCACATGTTAATGGGAATTTCTGACAACAAATTCAGAAGGAATTAGTGAAGGAATAAATCCCGCGCTGTTAAAATCTCCTGGATGAATAATTACTGCAGATAACACCGAGTGTTTATGCCTTTGCCAGTTGTGGTGCCACTTCCCAACCAACTTCTAGAGCTGACTCCAGCATCGCCCTCCAGCCCCTCTCCACACCCAAAACCAAGAACAACATCTAGACTTGTCTGGAGTCAATCCAGGAGCTGTTTCCAGCATAATTTCTAGAGCCACCTCTAAAGCCATGTCTGGAGTAATTTCCAGCTCTAAGGTGATTTATAGAAGAGCCTTTGAACTTGCCCCTGGGTCAGGGTCTGCAGTCGCTCCCAACACTCCTCTGGCCTGAGTTAATGGGATGATCACACATGGAGCCAAGCTGGAGCTGCCTCTGGAGCCCCCCCTTTGCTGTCTGCCGGGTGAGGTCCTGCTGAGGCCGCCTGCCAGCCCCGACCACCTCTGCTTTGCCCCCTGCCTCCTCCCTGGACACCGGGCAGCAGGGCACGGGGGCCAGGAGGGCATGGGGCAGCCGGCATGGCTTACTGCAGCGTTTCTTTCTTGTTCTCGTTTTTTTCCCCGTCACTTGTGCCGCTCTCCCCGGGAAGCAGCAGTCATTTCAATGTGCGCTTTGTGGAAGCAGAGCTCTCTGAGCCCTTTAAGCGGGAGATGAGCTCAGGTAGAAGGAACGCAGAGAGCTCCTTTCATCAGCCAGGGCCCCGCCGGCGGCTGCGGGGCATGTCCGGCCAGTTATAAATGGATCATGTGTTGCTATTTTTAGCCGAGAGAGGATTGTAAATATAAAAGGGTATAAAGTGCAAAACTTAGCAACAGTGGCGTTTGTTTGCTTTTTTCTTTTCTTTTTTTTTTTTTTTCCTTCTTTTTCTTCCCCTCCCCGTTGGCAGGAATGTGTTTGGAGAGGAACGAAGTTAGAGCAGGAGCTTTGCCCGTGGACTTTGCACTGCTTCTATAGACAGAGATATATAGATCTGTATCGCCGGACGGGGGGAGGGAACGGGCTCCTCTGGTGCTGGTTGAAGAGATCCAAAAGTGCAGCCTGAAATGAGATGGAAGCGCTGGGAGGGGGAGCGGGGGGACCCCGGGCGGGCTGGGGGGAGCGGGGCCGGCTTGGGGACAGAGTTCAGCAAATGGAAAACACTGACACGGGTAAAAATAGTAACAGCGGGGTTAAAAATAGCATCTGGTGAAATAAACGTGCAGTAACTCCTGAAACCCTCCTGGGAACTGCTCCCTCCCAATCCGCCCCTGCGCTGCGCCCCGCTGCGCTCCAGCCAGGAACCCCAAAGCAAACCCCCTCAGCAGCTTGAAACCATTAAAGCAGACTCTGCACTCTGCAGAGGACGGGCTTTGGGGACTTTTTAGACGATTTTTATGGATTTTTTTTGCTTTATTTTGTTATTTTGTTTGCTGAAACTTCGCGCCAGAGAAAGGGGGAACAAATCCCTCTTTTTCTGACACTCGCGCGCGGTCCTGGGACAGAGCAGTTAAAAGGTCCTTGGGGTTGTTTCTCACTTTTTTTTCCTTCCTTTTCACCCTTTTGGTGTGGGGTTTTTTTTCCTTTTCTTGTCCTTTTTTCTTCCTTTTTTTTTTTTTTTTCCCGTGTTTTCCGGTGGTGTTCTTGCTTTGGTGTGTAAGACCGTGTTGTCGCTTCTGGGAGTGCAGAGCTCAGGGCTGTCGCCTTGCCCTGGCCCTGGGCCCTGGCAGCGCCAAACCCGCGGGGCAGAAGGATCTGAAGCCCCCGCACTGAGCTCCCCACACATGAGGAGAGGTGCAGGCTGTTCTCCAGGCACGGTGGGGTGGCAGAGGGAGGGGACAGGAAAGGATGGAGAGACCTTGAGGAGCTTGTTCTGTGGAGCGAAGGCTTGGCTGGTCTGCTCTCTAGAGGTGTTGAGGGCTTGAGGATGGGAGCGGGTCAGGGAGGAGCAGGCGCTGCCGGGGAGATGCTCAGGAGGGCTGGTAGAAATCTGCGTAGAGATCTTTTATAGCTCTGGCTGTAAATGTTGTGTAGATTTTGACCGGACCAGGTAACTGAAGCAGAAACAATTGTGACAGAAAATGCAGACCTGGTTCCTGAAGCTGCCCCGCCACAGGACAGGGACAAACTGCAGTTCAGAGGCAATTACATTTTTAATCAGATTTTTTTTCTTTCCCCCAACCAAGCAGCTGAAAGTCTCCACGTGGCTTTTTGTCGCCCAAAGGAAAGGAGTGGGTGTCTCAGAGGTGCATTTGTAACACCTCCTCACGGGGTAGTTCTCCGCTCTGGCTGTGGATGGAGGAGATGCCCCGGCAGGGCTGGGCCAGGCTTTGTCTGTGGGATTCCGGGTGCTCCTCTGCTGAAAAGCTGGGAAACCAAACGTGATAAATGTGATTACAGGAGTTTCTGTATCGAGGCATTACTGATGCATCTGGAAGTGGTTCGCAAGTGCAGGTTGATGTCTCCCTGTTTTCCCAGGTCTGGTGCAGCCCTCCAAGGTGGTGCCAGTGCTGGAGGTGAAGGGGAGGGCGTTTATCTGGCAAAACGAGAAAGGAGGAGAATGTCCTTAATTGTATTTAGCAGGCTAAGCCCTGAGCATTTAATTACTTTTTTTTTTTTTTTTAAGGATTGGACATTCCACAGCTTGTTTCTCTAGATCATTTTAAATTAGTTTTGATGTTTAAATATATTTCATATGAAGCCTGTCTAAATCTTTTAACCAGTATATTTTTGAAAGCACAAGTATGCTTTCATTTGATAGAGTACCTAGAAAAACCCTTTTTGTATTTGAGCAAAGCTGGTTTGTTTTTAAATTAGGTTGTTCCAGTCCTTCTAATTTGATCATTTCAAATTTGATTCAGCACACAAAAATGATGCAGAAACTCTTCTTATGAATCTAAACTGAACATTCATTTTCTTATCAAAATATTATTATCGAAAAATATTAGTCATTCTTTTTGGCATAGTAAACAAAGAAACATGTGGATGTGTTAATTTATTCCAGACCCAGAAAAGAAAGATAGTTTATATAAGTAAAATAAATAATTCTTGACTATTTAATAATTGGATCACTTCAACAATAGTTGACTAATAGTCACATGTCTGAAATACATCTTGCCCATTTCTATTCTTTAGGGAATTTAATGCTTAAAGAGTGGTTCGGGTTTTTTTTTTTTTTTACCAGGGATTGTAATTTTAAAATTGTTACCTTTTTACATATTTAATAGTTGTTGTCTTCCATAACTTACGAAGTCAGAACTAGGGGGAAAAAAAGCTCAAATGTAGTTGAAATTAATCCTTTGGGAGTCTGCAAAGAAACTAAACTGAGATGGTAAATCCTGTGAAGGAATTTAAGATGAGTGAACACAAGATAGAGTTGTTTTACAAGTGTATTATTTTACTGCCTTGCATAGGTAGAAAAGATTTGGGTTCTCAGAATCAGTGATGTGTTGATGTGTCATTTATTGGTTTTGTGTCAATGGATTTTTGAATTATACACATCTAATTCCAAATTGCATTGGTGGCACAGGAGTGAAAGTAAAAAAAAAGTGATTTTTTTTTTCTCACTACTGTAGTATAACTGTGCCAACCTATAGCACATGAAATTCCTGTATTTCTACATATGGCTCTGCTAACTTGTTACTTGTTCAATTGTTAGCATTGCCTATGGAGTTCTTTTGCTCCTGTTTGTAACTGCTTTAACATTTTGTTATGTTTTCACAACTTGGAGAACACAGGTGGCATGTTGGTAATTGATACCAGCCAGCTGAGATTAACTCCTGGGATTAGATTGTTTTAGATAACAGAATTCCACATTTGTATTTTTTCATTTGCCTGAGCTTTAAAGAAATCAATCCCGTGATTGTTGCTTGTAAGTAATAAAATTTAAACCCCCTCCTGCCAATGGTTTGATGAGGATATTGTTTGTTCAGTGAGTAGCTAAATGCTCATGGGTATTTTACTACCCTCTAAAATAATTTTTTATATTTATATATATGCATCAGAATCTAGAGTGCATTGATAACTTAGCATTTTATTCGAAAGGGATAACTTATTAAAATGTCAGATAATCTATTTATTTTAAAGAGAATATTTTGGAGAGTTTTGAGAACAAGTGAAAAATTAGTAATTTTTTGACAACGTAAAGAGAACATCTCTGGAAAGTCACAGCTGAGATCTTGCAGTCCTTGTTTGCTCAGAATGATTTTTACAGAACTAGAGTTTTTGGATGCATGGTAGGGAATTCAATACTGTTCTCTAGAAACTTAACAGAAGAATTATATTTTGTTAGAAAAAACCAGACAGTAATTGCAAAGCCAAAAAGCTCTAAAAAGAAGATAGCTACCATTTTTCCTGGTAAACTTTTCCTGTTGCATGTTATCACAGTAAGGGCATAAGGAAGGGGGGTTGAATCAACCTTTTTGATACTTGCATTTTTCCTTGTAACCTGCCTCCTCTTCCCTTACCCTAAATGCATTCAGTTTGAGGTGGCATAAATAAAATTTGTTAATTTTAAATATTGGATAATATTTTTCTTCCTCATTTGTACATAGATGAATAAGATGGATAGACTTAATGATTTTCAGAATTTTGATATATTCTTTTTTAATTTGAGGTTAGTCCACTTTTTCATATAACTACTATTACATTATTATCAGATTAATATACTTAATTTTATTAGCATTTCTACAAACTCCGTGCTAAAAGGCATGGAGATATATGAAACTGCTTTACATGTGTTTGAAGATTAGTCTGTACCTTTATACTGGCTCAGTACCTTTGTCCTAAATGTGAACTGTAACCACAGTGTTAAACGTGCAGTTGTAATATCTGCATTTTAAGGAAAAGTAGGGAATTTGATGGCAGCAACTGTGGTTAGAAATTTGGGTATCTTAAATGATGGGAGATAATAATACCAAATAATTTGTTTTGTCACTCTGTAAAATTCCTAAATATGGTGAAAATAAATTATTTACAATTTTTCTAGATACTAAAAAATAAGCACAAGTAAAACTAATATTCTGGGAAGGTGTGGCATAGCATTTCAAAATAAATGAATGCAATTAGTGAGATGCTAATTATGACATTCGTTATTGATCCTTAGTGGGTTTTTTCCCCTTAGGGAAAGTTAGTTAATTAAAACAATGAAAATGCTGAGGGTCTTTGTTGAGAGAAGAAGAGCCCAACTTACCCTTGGCACAATTCAAACAGTAAAACCCACCAAAGAGTCTGAAAGGAGCAGCTCTGCCAGAGCTCGCAGGAGATCTGCTCCCACTTTCCCAGCTCCTGCACTTCTCCCTGTGTGTCACAGCAGGAGCAGACACTGGAACTGCTTCTTGTTACAGGGGAGCACAGGAAACATCGGGAGGCCCCTCTGGGTGGGGAAATCTGTGACTCGTTGAGTGATGATTTTGATTATCTGTAATTATTTGGCAATACTGGACCTGCTCAACTCTAATGCCTTTTTATTTGAGTGTATTTTTAATCGTATTTTCTTGAGTGAGAGATGTAGGGAAAAGGAAGCTTGGCAAAAAAACTCCGAGTATTGACTTGCTGTTTGCATATTTGGGAAGGATTCCCTTCAAAATATTTCTAAGGCTTTAGAAAACTGGAAAGGAAAAAGAAACTTTTTACAGTAAAACCACTGATGTAATTAACATTTTTTAAAGTGATGCAACGCTTTCAGTTAACTAAATAGACGTTTCCATGCTAATAACAAAACCAAGAGAGACAACCAACCTGCAATTTTAATTTCTTCTGTCGGATTGTGCTGGTTCTGTTACTGTTTTGAGACAGAGTTTTCATTCTTGAAGCCTTTACTCTTGCTCACGAGCTCTGCAGCTTAATTCCTGCTGCACAGGCGATGAGGTCGAGGGAGAGCTGCTGGTGGGTCTCCTTCACATGGACAGCCCCCCTGGAAACCTGCAGAATATGAAACGTGTGCCAAGAAGCTCCGAAGTCATGTGTGATTGATTTGCTTGATTTTTAACAACTGTGGGGAAAATGAAAATGTAGTCATGATTGTCTAGTGAATAATAGCATTTACTCTGGACTTCTTCTTATTTCCCCTCTGCAAATCCCTTGCAGTCAGAAGCACAGGCAGGTATTCGGTGCGTACTGCTGGGTTCCTAAAACAACCCCTCTCACAGATCTCTCCCTTAGGCAGCAGAGAGCTGCCAAAGCAGGCTCCTGCCGAGTATCAAAGGGCATCCCCTGCAAGGAAACGCGGCTTCTCCCAGCGCTTTGACAGAGCAGCTGTCTGGCATAACCAGAGCTGCAGCTGGATAGTCCCAGCCCTGCTCATCCTGCTGCTTTTTGTAAGGAGTTTATAAATACACGCTGCTGCTCGTGCAGTTAGGGTCAGGATTTTGTGGGCTGTTGGAGTCCAAAGGGCTCCGTGTGTTCCCAAACCCGCACAAGAACCGCTCCCAGCCAGGAGTCTCCAGCTGCCGGTGGTGGCTCTGCTGCGGTCCTGGCACAGCTTCCTATGCTCTCTATACATTCAAAACTATAGAATATTCCCAACAAACCCCTGGCAGCTGCCACCAGAGGTTCAGGAGTGTGGTCCTTCACCCTCCATCCAGGGCTCTGCAGCAATGTGTTTGCTCAGATGCTCTCCCACAGCCGACGGAGACATCTGTTAGTGCTCATCCTGAAAACAGCCACTCCTGGGGGCTCATGGATGACACAGGAGTGTTAAAGCTTGGGATCCCTTCACCTGACCCAGGGGTCTCAAGTGGAGCTCCTTAGCCCAGGGAGCCTCCCAAGGCTGGCTGTATTCCCATACAGCCCAAGCCCAGAGGTTGATGCTGCTGCTCACACCTCAGCTTTGGGCACGGAAGTACTGGACGTACAAACGCAACTCTGGATGGAAGGCTTGGAGAAACGGAGTAGTTTTACTGAAACAGGTTTAGTCAAGCTGGCGAGTGAGCCCAGTACAGAAATAATGTGGCTTCTTGCAATGCAGCATCACCCCAGACCACTCAGGGAGAGCCCAGGCAAAGCGGGAGGCAGGGTCTGCACAGCTCCGCTCCCGCTCGTGCCTGGGGAGCTGGTGCAGCAGCAGCAGGTCAGCTTTCCCATATATGGGAAAACCCTGCTCTAATTTTTAAAGCCGTGTGTTGTGGCAGTGCTGAATATGGGAATTTTATAAGCAAAGCTGAATGCTTGTTATGTTCATCTGGATGCCAGCATCTGGCACGCTGTCACTGCGGTTGCCAACGTGTGCTTGCAGGCTTTGTGAAAGCAGGTTCCCAGTGCTTTCCCACCTCTTTAGGATTTTCTAATAGCTGTGTGAACAAGGGACACAGCACAGGGGACGGCACGATGCTGAGATGCTCTAGGAAAGCAAATGACCAGAGGGCCTCATACATGGGACATTTTGCATCAGTAGTTTGGTGAGAGAGCCAGGAGAGGATAAGGATGAGCATGGCAGCAGTAAATGTGCTGGTTCAGGGGCCTTATTTGTTAATACATATTATTTTGGTATTATTTGGATTTACACTGAGCTCATCCCTTTACTAATCTGAGTGCTTTACTCTCCTCCAAGCTGTTGCTGGCTGCCCATACAGAGAGTAGACAAGCAGCCTGTCATTTCTGTAATTCTCGTAATCTAATTACTGCCTGCCAGAGCAGGGAGGAACTTCTGCTAAAAATCCATGATGTACTTATTGCCTTGATGCAGATGTCTGATCTGGAGTAAGGATCAGCCAAAAATGTCCTGAGGGCTCCTGAGCATATGAGGAGGCTGAGATGCCTCTGGGACTGTGACCAGGGTTGAATTTTTCTCTTGGTTGCAGTTCACCTATGGGTGAGAATCTTAACTACAGCAATTAAAGGCTGAGGAAAATCGGAAGGACACAGCCATGTCATCTCTAGGACAAAGCAGCTGTTTATGGACAAGGCTCCTGTCCGGCAGCCTGGACAGGACGGGCAGAGCTCCCCTCCAGGCACTACTTAGCATTTTGGGTGCTCTAAATGCACTCATTTGGGGTTTTATGTTTGTTTGCTTTTAAGGTAAAAATAGAACATTAATTGTTATTTGTAAAGGGCTGGATTCTCACTACTGAACAGCCCAAGTCAAGTTAATTCATACGGTAGTTACTTCACTCAGAATACAGAGTGAAGTTTGCTGCCTTTGCTCTGCTGACCACTGTTTTTGAGCCAGCGATGTTCAGAAGTGCCTGGTGGTGCTGTTTGTGGCTCCTCTGGTGTTTATCCCTTGATTTGGGGTGGCAGCAAAAACTCTCCTTTGATGCCAGCCTGCCTGCTCCAGTAGCAGAAGTGCCAGCCTGAGCAGGATGTGAATCTAGAAACATTTTTATGAGCTTGTTCAAAACCAGCCATTTTGCAGCTGTTCCAAAAACCCAGAAATGAACCCGCCCTGGCCATTCTTGGCGGGCTCCAGTCATTCCCAGCACGTGCCCTGTTTTAGGGGCAGCACCTGTGGGAATGTGCCATTTTCTCAGTAGCTGGAGAGGAAAACATTGCAGGTACTCCCTGGCTGGAAAAGAGGGATGCAGCAAGCAGCAGCTAGTTGCAAAATAGCCGCTTTAAAGCAGAAGCTGCCTCGCTCTGCCAAAGCTGAAGGGCCAGCCCCGGAATGGAATGCTTATAAAAATAAGATGGTAACCATGCAGCAGAGACGGAGAGAGACCAGGAAGTTTCAGTGTTACATACAACATGATACTCTGCTTGGAAAAATATTGTCACAATTGTAGAGATACGGGCACGGATCCATAGTTGAAAGGCATAACCCAGTACCTATCATTAGGGTGATTTCAATCTCTCATTTCCAATTTTGTCTGTGGAAGAAAACTCTTTTTGGCTAGGAAATTCTCATGTGAAATGTGTAGCCAAAGGAGATGTGTCTGGGGAAAAGTTTGGAGTAATTGGTTAAGGATGGTTTTGAATTATAGACGGGGGAAAATGTGTCTTACACCATTTCAAAACATAACAGTATATTGATTTATTTAAAAATTTACAGGATGATGGATTTATTTGAATTTAACCGTGTTGATATTTATGTGATGGTTTGGATTTTCAACAAAGTGAAAGAAAGTGCTGCTTTCATGCAACCTGATGAGGAAATAAAAACATGACAGCGAGCTTTGAAAACATGAATGTTGCAGCTTCTCAGTCATCCCAAATAACAGTGGGATATCTTGGTTTTCAATACTTGAGAAATCTTGCAGTCTGTACAATTAAGGTTTTCCTCTTTGTTTTTTAATAGTGGAATCTGATTTCTGTCATCTTGAAGACAGGCTATTCCTTGAGCTTTAATTACATCCAGAGAGAGAAGTTTCTGCTGGGACAGGGGCTGATGAGATGCAAGAACTAATGTAAACTCTCTGACTTCATTCTCCTTCAGCAGGAGCCTCAGGGATGCTTCCAAGAAACCAATGTGGGGCACCGCAGAAGGGGACAAACCCGATCAGAGTGTGCTGGGTTTGCACTTCTCCTATTTGTGCTCTCAGATGGGAAGATGTAAAGTTCTAGCACTTCTCTAGGTTAAAAAATTGCTTAAGAACATGTAGTCAGAGTGCTAGAGAGGGGGGGTACTACAGTTCCTTACAAATTAAGGAAAAAAATGCTAAAGCATTACTTACATACTCTCTCTGTCTGGTGCTCCCCCCCTCATGGAGCACACGGACACTGAATTTTCATTGTTACACATTAAAGGCTACTTCAACAACAAAAAAAATCACATTCCTGCTTTATAACAAAGATGTCACTGCTGAAAAGTGAGTTGGGTGCTTTCTTTTGAGCTGTCAGTTTACAGGTGAGCTGTACCTTCTTGTGGGATCCTGGCAAGGAATTAATAAATTACAGATCATTGTTCCAACAATCCATTTACGGCAGACAGTTTGTGTGAAGGTGAGGGGATATTCCACATGTGTTTTCCTGCATTTTATGCTTTGTCTTGAACCTTCAGGCCCCGAATTTCAGTGGAGCAGATGCACCTGAAGTGAAATCACCCCATGGGCTCTGGTTATTTGTGTTGTGTCAGGCTTTATCAGTGTCTGTAAAAAATGCTTTTCCAGCTCTGCATGGGGTTCTGTGTGTGTGTTATGTTGGAGGTTTTGCAAATCCTACCAGGGCTGGAAAGCACTGAGAGGACACCCAGCCCTTGACTGCATTATTTGGGTCCAACCCTTCTCTTTTGCACCCCTGATGTTTGATAAGTGTATTGCTTTATATCACCAGCCCCTGCTCTGGTTCTGTGCAAAGATTTTCCACTCCTGCTCTCCTTTATCTTTAACAGATAATGCTTTGAGAGCATTTTATTTATTACAAAGACCTTGGCTGACATGATTCATCTCGGCAAGCAGTGAAAAAAAAAAATACATATGTTTTTTTGTGTCACCTTTATGAGGTCTACCAAGAGTGGGCTCTCAAAGGTGGTACTTCTGTCAGAGATGTTGGTGTTTAGTTTACGAGCAAGACAAAACTCTTTATAACCAGCAAAAACTAGGTCTAACTAAAATAGTTTAAGTAAACAAAGATGTTTCTCTTCTGCGAGGAGGTAGATGTGTCTGTGTAAGGACATGGTCCCTATGGAGTCTGCCCTACCACAGAGTATAAATAAAAGGAAAAAAATCTACAGTGGAAAATAAATAAAAATAAAAAAATCAGGAGGTTTGTTGCTCTTGCTTTTGGAGTGTCTCATCATCAGGACGCGGTTGGTTGGTGTGTGCTGGACGCTGCTTCCCCAACAGCATTTTCCTCACTGCATCTTCCTGAGGGACAACAGCAGATTCCTCCTCTGCATGTGTGGCCAAAGAATTTCAGTTTTCCCCCAGAATGAGGTGGGGGCACGTATAATTTCATGACAGGAGCAGGTTGTGTGTAGCAGTGTGCTGAGCGTCCCCCTGCCCCGGTAAATCTCTGCCTGGACTGAACCAAGGGGATATCTCAGCCTTTTTTATTGATGTAGTTGAAGGCAGGTGACCTTTGTTATTTAGCAGCTTTATTGTCCTCTGCTCCACCTCGGGTATCACCTGGATTTCCAGGAAGTAGATGAAAACATTTTGAAGCCTGCAGGACGGAGGTCATCTTACAGAGGCATCCTACAAAGTTTCTTTCCTGAGGAAAGGGTTTTTTTCTTGTTAAAAAGCTTGTAGCTCTATTTAAACTTTTTTTTTTTTTTGGTAGTCCATAAAGGCAGGAGGAAGATGCTGTGGCCTGACTGCACAGCCTGCTTTGTATTGCTTGAAAACAAATTGTTTCCCTTGACCTTGGTGGCAGTTGGGATGAAGTCGCAGCAAAGGAATATAGCTTAAAATACAGGGTAGAGGGTTATGCCTGCCCCCTTCTAAATCTGTGATAACCATTAAGCTTAAGTAACTTCCTAAAAGGTGTTTTATAAGGAGCCTGAACAGTGGCAAGGACTGGTATTTTAATTTTAATAGATTACGATCGTTTGTCTAGGCAGAAAACTTAATTAATTCCTGCATCAAGCTTTATTTTTGGCTTATAAGACCTAATGCCTTTAAAAAACTCCAGTCTTGATTTAGAAGCTGTAAGATGCAATGTAAATACTTTGAAATGCAGGCAGCAACATTAATTTATTTTAAAAAAGTAGCAGAAAAATGTAATCTTTGTGATACTATCAGCATGCCAGTTATCATATCACCTGAAACTTCTTGGGAGGTTTTCTTACAGCTCTGATAGCTCAGACCCTGCGTGGATCAACTTTTACACATTTTTCAAGTCAGCAAGGCTGCAAACAAGGATTTAGAGGCTGTAAAGTAGTAAAATTGCAAAGGAGAGACAGTGGCGTTGGAGAAAAGGACTCTGATATTTAGTTTCTTTTTCTTGGCATTATTTAGACTCCCAAATGACAACGTTTCTAGTTTTCTAGCACAAAGGAGGCTTCATGCTGTTCAGGATCTGCTGTAAAGTTCTAGTACAGATCATTCTGTATCCCAAACAATTTATCTAGTTCAATGATATTTTTATTTCACAGCTACAGTTTATAGGCCCTACTCTACTAGCTGGTATTTTTGGAAACCTCCCGTTTATCTAACAATAAGAGCTAGGATGGAATATCAGTTTCCACTTAGATTTTCCTGAATTCTCTCCCATTAAATCAATAACATTATTTTTTAAAATTAAGCTTTCTTTTGCTTTTAAGGAGAAAGGCTAAAAAGGAAAAAAAAAATTAAAATTCTATTTCAAACAAATACCGAGGCATTAAAAAAAAAGAAAAATGGCATTAATTTCAGATAAGTTAAATAATCCGGGTGGGTTTTGTTACAACATTTACATCATAAAACGTGATTTTAATCGAAGGAATGTTACTGATTTACAACATGCACTGTGAGTGCTAGAAGTACATGTGGGCAGGCCATTGTAACTTTAGTTTGTGTACATCAGTCTCACGTCTTAAATCCGAGCTGTTGGGAGAGGGGGCCGGGAGGCTGGAGAGGGAGAATCACATCAGGAAACTTTTTGACAAACTGACTTCCAGAAAATAACAAAGCGCTGCCTTCTGGTTTTCCATGAGTCCCAACTACCTGAAATGAGCTTTCTGCAGATGTATAATCATCGCAGTAGCACTTTCATTTCTGTCACAGAGGTCTAAATAAATGAATTGGCCATCTGCAATTAATTCACATTGTACAAATAGTTTGAAGACTGAGTCGTCTGTCTTCCGAACAGAGCGATCTATTTTTAGCTCCTCAAGCAAGCCTGTTTTGTGTTCTTTGTAGAGTCAGCGACATTCTTTCAATTTTTCAGCTTAATTAACACAAAAGAAATTGTAATCTGAGAAGGCAGCAGAAACAAGAACCCCCTGAAAAGCATGAATTTGCAAGAAAGCAGAAGACAACAGCTTTGCAAAAGATAGATGGCAAAAAAGGAAAGAAAAAAAAGAGTTCAGAGCAGTTTGTGGTTTTGGGGCTGGACACTGTATAGGCTAAGCTGTACATAGTTTGTTGATTTACAGTGAACGCTCACAGGTTTTGCAAGTAATTTTGCATTCTTTATTGTGAAAATGATGAGGGCCACAGAAAGAATGTTTTCATGTGAGATAACAACTAAAACAGAATAATACTTGTGAATAAAGCAGATTTCTGTAGAATTTCTTACACAGGTCTGGCTGGGTGTGAACCTTGGTGTGTGTTCCCTGGGTGGCTGAGGGAACACTGAATCCCCTCTGGATGGACTCTCTATGCTCGCAGTTGTAGGTAAATCATTATTCCAAGCTTAGATATATTCATATCCGTGTAATTTTTATTAGAATCTTCTCCTGACAAACGTAAAAATACCCCCTGTGTCATGAGATGTATTCTGCAGTGCTTGAGTTAGAAAATTTGTAGTGATCATTTGAGAGAAGGAAGGCACAGCTCACTGCTTACAGGGATTTGAGTTAAAATGTTAGTGCTAGGTGCAAAAAAAGGGAATGAAAAGCTGAAAAACTCAGAACACCAACTGCAATCAGTGATGTTCAGCAGTACTTTGAAATAACGAGATTTCTGTGCCTGCTGGCAAATGCCTTTTTGTTTAAATATAATATCCATAATATAAATATACAGCATTAGCATTTTTTGCTAATTTTAATTTGCTGTGCATTAATATTATGCATGCATAGCGTGTGAGCTTCTCAGTTAAATATCTTTCTAAGCGTCTGTTTGTGGGTGCTTGTCTGAAATACGCAAACAAAAGGAGGAACAATCCTAAACACTCAGCCTCCCCTCTCTGAATCCAGGGAAAGAGCTTGAAAGGCTGAAGTACAACTCCAAAAAGCTGGTGGCTGCTGCAGCACAGGGAGTGGGGACACAAATTCCTGCATCAGCTGGTGCATCCGTAGCCTTGTGTTCCAGAGTCACGTGTGCCCTCTTTTTAAAGTAAAATGTTTTATATTTTATTTAGAATTATCTAAAAATACAGCAAAGTTCCCAGTGGGAGCCTGCTGTTGTAGGTGTGGCAAATAGATCCACCTCAGGGGTTCAGCTGGATGCCCTTCTTGAGATATACCTGCATCTGTACCTTTTGAAATCTGGTCTCCACATGCTTTGGGAAACTATTCCCCAGACATCCTGAGTATCAGCTTTTATCTGGTTCCTTCCCAAAACTGTGTCTGTAGAAGTTATATCACACATCACCAAAAAAAAAAAAAAAAAGGCAGAAAAATGGTTTGTTTAATAAGCTGAATTTAGCTCCCAGAACTGTAAGTACCTTTGAGTGTATCGAGTTAAAGCAGAAGCCGTGACTGGCTTCTGATTAAAATACGATTAATTCTTCAGTTGTTGCAGAACTGGGCTCCTGCAGGATGCCACCAACCTCTCTAGCTCTAACCAGTTCTGCAGTACTCGAGCCTTTCCTCCCAAATTAAGTGCTGGGGGAGATTCCTTTCACTGCCGAGGGTTTGGAACACTGTATCCTTGTTTTTCTTTTTCTGCAGAAACGTGTTCTATTTCCCCTCTGTAAATGAAAAGTGCTGTTAGTGGGGAGGAGGAGGAACATCCGTGTTCTTACTAAGAAACAATAAGAGAGTTATAGAGCTGTTGCAAAGCCTCTGTGGAGGATTAAGGAGGTGTGTGACTGGCAGCGATGCTGAAAACAAATGGGAATGGTGAGCGGTGGTGGGACATTGGTTTGCTCACCTGGAAACTCAGAAAACCCGAATGAAGTAACTTGTGTCCTTAAAAGCTGCCTCACTCTGTCACTGATCTTCCCAGTGGCAGATTTGATACACAACTCTAACTACAGGTGGTACAAAAGCTGTTTATCAATGCTGAAAGTTAGTGATGAATATTAAACTCTACCAAAAAATCAGTTTGCATCTGTGTGCGTGAATTTGCGCTGCAAGTTTTTTGCACACAAAGCTAAAGGAAGTAGAGGGAAATGTCAGTATCACCTTTTTCAGTGTCTGTAACAGGCACATGTAATCAATGATCTGGGTTTTAATTATTATTTGGGTTCTAGTTGTAGCAGTTTTCCATTCTGAGCAATAAGCAGACATGCCTTTTGTGTTTAAGTGCTGAATGCACACATACTAATGTGTTTGAAAGTCTTCACTACTTCTGGTTTTTTTTTTTTTGTTAAGGACTTGTGGGTATTTATTAAACAATTTCAGTACATTAAAAACAGTAAGATAGGTTTCTGTGATCTTTGTACCCTTAAATTTTTGGATCTTTGTTGAAGGAAAAGTAAACTTATTTTTTTTAAATATAGTTAAATACAGTAACGAAACAGGAAGTATGTCCTAAAGTATGTTTGTTTTAAGCGCTGTAAGAAAGTCTATTTAAGGATCCGTCTGTAAGGATGTAAATTCTAAAATACCTATTTAGTGTAACAGTTGTAAAATATGTGAGGTAGTCAATCATACCTTTGGCTTTTATACCCAGCCGGGTTACTTGCCAACATAAACAAAGACTTGAAGGCTTATTTTTTAGATGTTTCAGACAGAATCCAGTGAACCTTTCACTTAATCCATAATATCCTAAATATTAATTATTTCTAAAAGTATTCAACCAAGACTCTAATTTCTAAAAACAGCATGAAGGTATCTTCCACTTCATCCACTTTATTCTCGTATGATCCTCAAATAAATAAAGTATTTCCTTTTTTTTTTTTTTTAACTCAAGACACAATC
>VZTE01002519.1:1100814-1113124 GCA_013397775.1 Eulacestoma nigropectus
TCTCAAAAAAAAAAAATTTTTCCTTTTTTTTTTTTTTTTTAACTCAAGACACAATCTGTTGATCATTTCTTTAGAAGGTCTGCACCCAGTGTGTTTTCTGTTGAGTCATAAGTTATGTCTGTAGACCACTGCATTGTTAAATAACAGTAAATATTCTTTGCTGCTGAATCACCCGTGGGAAGGACAGACACAGCACCCGGGCTGTGGGCACTGAAGCAGAGGGACAGAGTGCTCCATGTTGTTAGGGTTTCCAGAGAATTCTTTAGATAATTGGCTGTCCACAGTCCTTCTCCATGCTCTTAGCCCTGACAACAGCCTCCTCAACAGAATGAAGAGGGGTTTATCCTCACGTGGCTGTGATCAGCTGGGAACTAACCTTGCACAAGGAGTTCTGCAACAGGCTCCTTGCAGCGCCTGCCGCTCCGGTAGCGGTGTCAAGGACCGTGTGACAGGAACATTGCAACCAGCCTTGAGAGGCCTTGGCCGGCCTCTTCCCACCAGGAATGCCCAGAAACCAAAGCTAGATAGTGTTATCCCATCCATTTGTGTTCTTTATTCCTCACTCTTGGTCTTCCTCGCACTCCTGAGGGGCTCTGGCAGGAGGCTCTCAGCTCCTTGCAAGCCACTCAAGAGCTCTGTGGAAAATACCGGGGAGAGGTTTCCCTGCTTGGCATTTTTGGGCTTCATACATGTAACAACGTGAGTTTTCACAGTATAGTAATTCCTTCTGCTGAGGAGAACTCTGACTCCTCACCACCTCTTGCCGTGTTGCTGCAGAGCCCAGCAGGCAGCAGAGGGAGCACAACAGTCCCTTTTCCAGTGCCATGGGATAGCAGCACAAATTGTGTGTAAAACAGCAACGAGAAATGGAAGAAAGAAAGAGAAGAGTGAAAGACATCTTGGTTAGCAGCATACTGGAAGTAGATGAAAGGGCTGGAGGGAACAGGGTAAATGTCTGATTATTAGGGAACGAGGAGCTAAATATGGCATCTTAATATGGCACGTGGCAAGAGGCCAGATCTGTTAGTTCGTAGATCTTAACCTGCTTCCAGTATTTGGTTTTGAGCAGGATTAAAAACCAGGAGGGGAGGTTTTTTTGAGTTCAGGTTTCGACAGCAATGGAATCTCCTGAAGAGCAATTTTAGTGCCGTGGCATCCAACCCCAGATTTTCCTCTTGTGAGACCTTAGGATCCAAGCCACAACTCTCTACAGAATAATGTGAGTGCAGCTACAAAGTGTAGTTAGGAGATCGTGGCTCTCTGGAAACGAAATGTGTCATTGACAGCTGATGTTCATATCAAGAAGAGTGTGAGAATTTAGCTTCTACTCCTGGTTTAAAACATGTAGCATCTCCAAGGTATCATCTTCTCATGCTCTGCATTAGACGTGTTTATGGAGTACCAGAACTAGAAAAAGTTTCTGAAATACAAGTTTTCTTAGGAATCAACTGCATTAATGACTTTGTTATATCTGAAGATATAAATGAAAGTGACATTTATATAACAGACTTTCCAGTATAAAAGCCAAAGTCTGTTGGCTAAAAACACTCAGAAGGCTTTACCATGAAAAATTGTAACAATCAGAGAGGTTAGATGAAATTTAGAGAAAATGTAGGGCTAGATGGGTGAACCTACTGCTTTTTCATTGCTGTTTTCCAAGTGGAATGACTTGAGCTGAAGTCAACTTTTTACTACTTAAGAAGATTAGGCAGTTCATAGAAAAATAATTCAAACTGCTTATTTTTAAAGCTTTTCTAATAAGAAAACTTCAAAGAAGTTTGTTTTAGAGTAGAATTCGAGTAATGCAGGTAAGGTAGTTAAAAATTCCCTCACTGAAATGTAGTTTGAAAAATAAACTTTCATGGCACCTATACAAGTATTTCTATAGATCCTTATCTGTAAGAGCAGCAACATATTTCTCTTTTTAATTAAAGATCATTATAATTGCTAATGTATGATTGTTTGGGGGCATATGTGAGTCAAACTGTGGTTTTGAGATCACAGTTTTGGAGAACACCTTCACCGAATCCTTCGCCCTGTGCTGTAACATCTGTGCTGAATTAAAATACAGGCCCATGTTGGAGATGCCCTATGTCCTTGCCAGGGCGAGGAGCACCTCCAAGAGGATGAATGAGAAAGCTGGCAATCATCCAGAATAGCTGAGGAAAAGAATTCTGTCAGACAGTGACCAGAATTCTGTAAGAATTCTGTAATTTTCAGAATTCTGTACGAATTCAGAAAAAGAATTCAGTAAGAATCTGATTGGCAGTTCTGGAAAGGAACAAAAAAAAGAACCTTTGAAGCCAAAGCAAAGAGGCAGAAGAGGGGTTCCCATCATTTAGGGAATAGGTGCTGTCTCACAAAGAAGTAGAACTTCCTAGACAGAGAGGAGGCAGAATCATTGCTATTAGGAAAGGCATAATCAGGCTAAGAGATGAATTCAAGCCTGCTTGGTTTTTTGCATGTATTTTTGCCTTGTTTATGTGTTTTTTAATTGTTGGGGGGGGAAGTTGGGGTATTTTTGAAGACTTAGGACTCTGTGTTTAGGAGGGTCCTTTGCTGAGCCTATACTGCTTTCTTATTAGTCCTTTAAGGGTACTGTTGGAAAACCAGAGTTTCTCACAGCCAGTAAACCTTACTGAAACATACTGAAAAACCTGTCTCCAGAAAATTGTTCCCCAAGTGTTGATGTGCCCAGATAGTGGCTTTCTACCATGGAGTGCTCTTCAGCTCGGGTCTTCAAAGGTAGTGATTCATTCTGTGATGTGTATCTGTCTAGACATGAGAACTTGATGCAATAAAAAGGTTTCTTACTTGGGTATTAAGAGACTGTAACAATTACATAATTGTTGTTAGGGCAGGAGGTCTCAAGCCGTGGTAGGTTATTTCTGTCATGTCTTGTCCCACATTTTCTTTATGCAGATCAGTTTGGAGTGTTTGCCATTGAACCTCTGTCCTTCTGCTACCTCTCACCTGGTCATTGCAGACTTCATATTGATGCTTCCATAAAAAGACCTGCTTGAGGACACTCTTTGGGGCAGTGAGATCCTGCAGTGAGGTCCATTTTTTAGCTGGTGGAAGCACTGCTTTAGCACTTGACATTCTTAACTCCATGATGCAATCTCAGCTTCAACTCTCTGGTAACAGAAAATCTTTTATTCATCCTTGGGCAAGGAATTTCTCAGCCTTTTTAACTTTACTCTTAAGCAGTTGTAAGCATATACAGATCACTGAAAAAGAGCCTTCTTGCAAGTTGCGACTGTACAGTTTGATCTCATGGCTGATAGGTCTTAGATTGGGTCATGGTCCCTACACCCAGCAGCTCTTCTGCCTTCCCTCCAGTGCAGCCCACACAGACCCATAGAAAGTCAGAATTCCATTCTTTCTAGCCCACTTTCTTCCCTCCAAACCAGCTTTTAGGGTGGATAAGAATTAATTCTTTTTACTTCTATGCTAAAAGATGGTTTGTGCTGGTCATGGTGGTTCTTTCTGCTTTGTCATTCAGCTGGGTACAGAGTGCTTTGATCCACCATGGCGGGTATGATACCAAATACATGTAAACAAACCTTATAGCCAAAGTTATGTTTGCAAAATAAAGCAGGGTTATCATTTTGATGGAGAACTATTTTTGGTGTATCACAATTGCCTTGGTCCCTTTTGCCTGCCAGAACTGTGAATTTGTAAACACCCTCACCGGTCTCCTCACTCGAGGGAAGGAAAACCAGGAAACTGAAACTTCATTTTTCTTTCAAATGAATATTAATGGCAAATGTTAGGAGGTACTTGCTCAGCATTTTAATAATATACATGTCCATTTATGAGATGGTCCAGACAGAACAGAGGATTAGGAATACAGAATTTAAGACTGAATTTGAAAAGGCAGCACAGGAACTTCAGCTCCCAAAATATCCTCTGAAAGTTTTGCTTTATTTCACGCTGTCGGCCAGGATTCGCCTCACAGCACCACAATATTCATAATAAAGAAATAAATTAAATCCACCCCTTCCTGTATGGCTCACAACACACAGCACTGTGCATGCTCAGCACATGTGTAGTTTTGATAAAGAGACATTATCGAGCCTGAAATCATTTTAAATAAAACAAATAATGTGGCTGCCCAGCACTTCCTCTGGAAGTAGTTCCTTGGACAAATCTTCCTTAACTCTCACATGTATGGAGTTAGTATATATATCCTTCAGTAACACCAATTCATAGAAAGAATGTTTCAGACTCACTGTGAGGCTGTGTATTTTATATATAGGGTGTGAAGTGCAGCCACGCAGGAGGGCCCTGCCTTCGTTCAGCCTGGGACTGCCGGGGCCGGGGGGATCCGGCATCTTCCAGGTGCCCTAAGGTACAGGGCTGGAGGGGACAGGAGTCCCCCAGCTGTCACCCCAGGGCTGGGGGTTGAGGGCAGGGTGGGTTACCAGCCACTCTTGTGTTTTATGGAGCTGCAGGGGCAGTGGCAGCAGGCTCAAAGCCATCGAATCCCCAGCCCCTTGCAGCATCCCTGGTTCCCTGGTTGTTCCGAGCGCTTTCCATCAAACATGGGAACGCTGACATGGCTGTGATCTCACCGAGCAGAGGGGAAGGGGCTCGCTGTGGGCAGTGGGAGATTTTGGGGAGCTCACTCTCTGGGGAAGACACCCGGGAAGTGGGTCCAGGTCCGGGGTGGAGGGAGCTTCTGGCCCCAGAGCTCCGGGGGCTCGGCCATGCTCGTTCTCTGTTTGTACAGCGGAGACAGAGCTGTAAAAAGCCGATTGCTTCAGAAGGGAACAGGTCACAGTAGACAAGGGAGCAATGGAAAAACAAATTCGTTATTGTAACACCAGAGAGCATAAAGCAAACTGGGAGTGACCTGCAGAAGAACACGGCACCGGGTTTCTGTCCTGGTGGGTGCTTCATGGTGGGCAAAGAAAGACTGAGAAGTGTGCAGGCATTTTTTTTTTTTCTATTTTCAAAATAAAAAGTATCTTTGTCTGGTACTTTGAATGTAGCAAGCATGCTGGTTCTAGCTTTCCCTGGTTTTGCTGGAGGGCCTGTGGGAAACGGACTTGACAGAGTACTAGCAGCTTTCTCACTAAAATTTTCTTAATTTTCATTTAAGAAAAACAGCATTAAGATTTTGAATAGAGCCTATTTTTTTTTTCATGAAATGTTGCTGAAAATGTCTGAGTTTAAGAGGTGTTAAGAAAAGGAAGACAAAAAAACTTGCTTCCTTTTTGAATAATTATTTTATGATGAAACATGTAGCAGAAGGGCTTAAAGGTCACCAGTGAGACCAGGGCCCCTTGGTTCTCAGTGCTGTGCAGACATGTCGGAAGCAAACAGCTCGCAACCTGTAAGAGAGAGGCAGATAAAAGATAGCTGGACAAAGAGGCACAAAAAAGGGAAGTGGCTCGTCCAAGGTCACCCACGGATCGGTGGCTGTGCTGGACTGAACCATCTGCAGTAGATCAGGTCTGCTGGATCCCGTTTCCCTGTTTGATCCCCACACTCATCTTGTCTCCATTCACAGTTTGTGAGCATTCAAACAGGTCTGACCCCAGCTGGGTCCACAGGAGGGGATAATCCTTCACCTCTGCTGGTTTTGATGTTGCAGAGGCAAAATCCAGTGCTGGGCCACAGGTTCTGACCCAGCTCCCGCCCGCTTCCCACAGCCCAGCTCATGGATGTCTTTCCTGGCTCTGCCTGAGATAGAGCAACAAGGAAAACCTTTCACTGTGCACCTAAAGTCTTGGAGACAATCAACTGGTTCATATAAATTTCTAAAATCTAACAGACACACACAAAAAAAAAAACACACCAGAAAGACTTTTTCACTGCAAAAAGGGTCTAAATTCTGCAACTGCCCTAGGGCGTGTGGGGCGCTCTAATTTAACATCAAGGCACTTAAGACGTAATGGTGCTGTTAGTTTGCCAGACAGACAGATTCTTCCAGGAAAAACAGGGTACAAAAGACCCCTATTCCATAACTGTGTCAATATGTAATCTTAGGACCTAGACTTAACGTTTTTTCGTCTAGAGAAAAAGATGGAAGAAAATAGCCTTTTTCAAAAGGAACACTTTTAGGCCTTTAGCAATGCGGAGACAGAGTAGCAAAATCACAGTCCTGTTTTCCTTGCAGATCGTTTCTAATAGCTCCTGGTATTGAGAGTATTGTGGTTTGCTAGCAGTAAAATGTAAAGTTATTTTGAGCATGAAAGCCTGGACGTCATTCTATTTTAAAAAATGTAAAAGAAGGAGAGGAATGTTTACAGCACATTAAAACCTGTGTGACAACTTAGCAAGAACTATTTTAACAATCCTCTTATTCCCTTTCCTGTTATGCATCATAAAATGAGAATGCAGTGTCAGTAATAAATAATATTGGCATGGAGGGATGGCTCACCGTGCTCCCGGAGTCAGGCTGGGTCAGGCTCAGCCCCGGCTGCCACCCTGCTCCGGTGGGAACTGTGTGTGGTGCTGGGCTGCCCTGTGTGCTGGGGAGGTGAAGGCAGGAGCCTCCTCTCCTCTGCTGACCCCCGGGCAGGAGAAAAGCTTGGGAGTTCCGTGCTTCTTTGCAGGAATTAACTATAACCAGTATTTAGAAAACAGCCTCTGCCACAACTGCCTCCCTGGGCTTTGTGACCCAAACATAACAAGGATTAAAGCAGAATATTTCTTTATGAAAAAACTTTGCAGTCAAGGGTAGGTCTGCAGTGAATGTTGACAAATACTGAAACTAAATATGAGAAAAGACTTGTTCCAATTTTTTTTTTTTAATTGGCATTCCATATGTGTTATGTGGAGAGCTAGGATGTGCTGCTACTTCTGTTACATAAGAGGGTTTTTTTCTTTTTTAATAAAGTGCAGTGCAGAATACATGAGGAGTGAGAAGGAATATCTAGAAAAAGAACTACATGAAAATAAGAAAAGCTGCTAAGTGAAAAGCTCTTACTCAGTGTGTTATTTCCATGATTCCATGAGTTCCTTAAAGTCTCTTTAAATGTTTCTGAGGGAAAGCCTCGAAGTGAAAGGAGGGAGGCGAGGGGGTTTTTTTCTTTGGTTTAAAGGAAGATCTTGGTTAATTCTATTAGTAGACTTTGGGCTTGTTTTTATTTAAAAACAAAACAAAATCCCTTTTAAGTTTAGAATTTCTGTATGGAAAAATTCTTCTTCTTTGCCAGAGAGGGAAGTATCTCCTTTTCATTCTGTTTGTTTTGGAGTATCTGTAGTTAAGTGTTTTGTGTTTGTTCTTTATTGAATACATTAGTGGTGCATTAATTCCTCCCTGACAATGCTCGTTTCATTGCACTCACTCCTTCCCATCCGACAGACAAACTTGTCCTTTCACGTGATGATCCTGCCTTGCCCTCCCAGGGTTTGATTGGTAATGGCTGCATTTCCTACTTTGTTTACCTCTGAATGCTTTTTAAAGTGATTTTTGTTCTGGCCCCCACAAAGGAAACAGATGAAAAAAAAAAACCCACATTGAATTCTTGCTCCAATTCCAATCTGTTTGCTTTGGTTTTCCTTTTTTGATTATTGTTTGGCTTTAATTTGTTTGTTTCTCCTTTAAACGGGCTTGAGATTACTCAAGGGTTCCTTGTTCAGCAGGTCAAAGGGTAATTTGGAGACTTTGAAACCGTCTCCCTTTTTATCACCACGTTTCGTTCTTCCCAGAGTCCAAAGGATTTTCAGGACGATAGCTCGATAGCTCGTGGAGGATGGCTCCATCTAAGGAAAACATGAGCAGCAGACCTGAGTCACTGCAAGAAGCCATGGCAGTTTTTTTTTAGATGAAAAAACCCCCACTGATCTAAGTCTAAATCAGAACCTTAATTAATCCTTATCTGTAACTAAAAGATTAAGTTTACTGGGGATTAAATACATTAAGGTTGATAGGTTTGGTACTCAACTACCAGCCCAGGATGAAGACCCTAAATTTAACTAACTTCAAGCCAGAGAGGTATCCATACACAAAAATATACAGTGTGTGCTATTAAAAAATGTCCTTTAACTGAAAGAGTCAATCTGTTCCAGAGTTAATCCCTGCTTTTAAAAGAGGGAGGTCAGTCCCAACTGCTCAGCCACGGCACTGTGGATTTGTAAGACAGCAAAATGAAGCATGGGGTAATGTAGGCTCCTTAACAAAAATCCAGGTGTTGCTATAAGAACCATTTGTTTCATGAGTCCCCCAGGTTAATTGAGCTCTGTATCCTTCCATGGAAAAGACTTGCTGAAAATATGCTATTTCCTCCAAACAAACAAAGGAAATTGTACAATTAGATCAGTGCTGTCGCTTTTACTTTTTGAGATACAAATGTTGTCCTCTCTGCTGTGTCTCCTGAGCCATGGTAGGAAATGGAGTACAGGCTATTCCAGAGGCGAGGAAGGCTGACAACCTCCTCAGAGGCTGCAGTGCCATTTCAGTCCAGTTGCTAAGGGATGCTGGAGCGAGATGTCGTCTGTGTCTTCTCTTCCAAATGAGCACATTGGCTTGGTCACAACTCCACCCCCACAGTTCACAGCCAAAAGTTTATGAGGTCACATTCACTGTGGACAGCGAGAGCCCGTAAGGAACTGCACAACTGTCCCATCTGAAAATTAGTTAACCATTTCTTCTTTACCGGAGGCACCCAAGCGCTCAGTGCCTTCAACTAACTAACAAATGTGAATTATTTGCAATAGGAAATAAGGGTGTTTGTCACCTGGAGGGTTTGGGAGGGAGCTGTGGGGTAAGATGGGCATCTGATATGGGTCTCATAATCAGCTGTAAATACAAAGAGTAAGTCAAGTGAATTCAGAGCCTGACTCTGGTCAATTGATAGTGAAACTGATGCAACATCAGAACTGTAGGCAGAAAGTTTTATCCATTTAGTTAAAAAGAGAAAAGCACAGAACAACATGAAATACTGCGTCTGAAAAGCCTTTTTACAACAGGCTCAGAATCTTCTCTGTTACGGCAGTAGTAACTCCAAAACCAAGTCTTGCATCTACATTTCCAGCCAATGTTTGTGAATTTTACAACAGTATTTCCTTGTCTCTTACCTATACAAGTGTGAATATCCTCATGCACAAGAAGGGAGACTCCCACAAGGAAAATGCATTGAAATACATGTAACAGTCTGTCAGATATAAAGTAAAAAGATAGTCTTTTTCTTCAGGTCCTCTTGAGTGATAATATCAGCAGGTATTACACATAAATCTTAAAAGGACAGAAGTTTATGTATATAGGGTGGGGGAACCATAAAAAATGTGAACTTTTCAACAAGTTCTCTCTCCTACTGTTATTGACAGTCTGCTTCTACTTTATATCTAAATCTTTTTATCCATTTCTAAATCAAGCAAATATAGTTGTCCTAGCTGGGAAGAGTAAAGTCTGTATAAGTTATGCACTTAATAGGACTGCTCAGTAAAGTTCAGGTTTATTTACAGGATTAGGATATTGTTACAAATCCTTCTTCAGTCTCAGACACCAGAGAGTAGATTTTGGGGCAAAAGCTGAGGAGGGAAAATGAAAAAGAATTCATCTTTCAAAAAAGAAATGAAGAAAATTCAGAGATCTGATGATTTTCATTAGGATGTAATAGAAATTAGGTCAATGGGACTAAAAATCTACTAGCTAAAGCTATCAAGTGGACCGAAATGGATTATAGGTACGAGAAACTTTTGTACACCCTCCTTTTCTCCCAAATAGTCAATTGAAATATTATTGCTTTGAGTTATCCTGCTGCCTCTCCTTGTGAGATCCTTTCTGGTTTTAGAAGTGAAAACAGCAGAATATTGTTTCACACTGCCAAACCCCCTGGGTTTTTTTGTGAAATCCTTACCCTGAGATATGTGTTGGTGTGTCAGAGTGCTAGCATTTACTTTAGACTGAAAAATAAAAAACAACAGCCTCTATCCTATTCAAACACAGAAGGAATATCAATGGATCTGAATTTAATCTGTAAGTGTGCAATGCTCACAATCTTCTGTGTGCAACCTTGTAGTTCCCATTAACTTAAATAGTGCAGGATTGAGTCTATAGTCATAAGTCTTCTAATGGCCTTTTACAGCCATTTCCATGTTCTTGTTACTTTGCCTTTTTGGAAAACATTTTGGTTTAACATGCAGCAGTGTCCTTTAACACCCTATTTTCAAGCTTCAAATAGTTAGACTTTTATCACAGAGGCACTATGCCCATACATATAGTTATTTTATCTTTGCATTATTTGTTCCTAAGGCTGCAGGTTCTTCAGAAGTGAGTTTTAACTTTATGGTGAGTCAGGGGTCAGATTGTGCCTGCACTTACCCTTCTGATGGCAGGAGTCTTTGTGAAACTGAAGTTCATGGATTTTTTTTACAAGATGGAAGCTAATGGAACTAGTTCCAATAAGAAACACAATTTACTCCAAAGACACATTAGCAGCATTATGTTATTTAAACAGATAAAAAAGAGTGAGAACAGCTAATGTGCTGGCATGCTCACTCTTCAAACGACGGGCTCCTAATCAGGACAGCAGTGAAAAAACTCCTGGCAGTTCACTGGGTTTGTGAAGTGCGGGTGGTGTCTGATGTCCTGAGTCCTGTCATATTTCAGAAAGACAAAAAAAGCCTGTAATTGCTGATAGGTTACACAATGTGAGAGTTTTCTTTTTGTTTTCTGTAGCTTTTGACACTTTCACACTTTAGTAACACTTGTAATACAAGGAGCTAATTCTTAATTCTGTTGTAAGTAACTGGGAGCTTTGTGAATTAGCTGAGTGTGTTTTTCTTTTTCAGCTACCTCATGCTTTGCTCAGCCTAGAGACAGAGGCACAGGGTATCTACAGCAGGGCAGTGATTCCTGTCAGAGTTTAACCCTGCAGAGCCTCTCCTGGTTTCTGTTTGGGAAGGGATGGGTGTGCACTGCTGGACAACAGCATTTACACAGCCATAACTCCCTTTACCTTGGATGCTTTGGCATATTTACCCATCCTATTTCCCTGTGCAGACACCAGTCACCAAGATTTTAGCCTTTTGTATATCTCCAACAATAATTTTTATCTTGTTTGTGTATTCCTTCACGTTTGGAGCTTGAGATGGGCTCCCTTCCCCCCAGCTAGCACCCCGAGGGAAGCAAAGCCTGGAGGCTGGGACAGATTTTCCCTCCTGTGTGAGGTGGCAGGTACTGGCATTTCTGCATTCTCTTCATACCTGACACCATAAAAATAGTATAAGGCTTTATAATTTTCAGTCTGAATTCTGCTTTTTTGTGTCCTTTATGCCTTGTAAACTCCACAGTTAAAATATATTTGAATATTGTGTATTGCTTGAAACTATACAAATAAATAACCTATAAAACGTACAAGGAATTATTACCATCTTTGCTTCAGATGAACCTGGGCATCGCTGAGCCAAGTTTCTCTAAGACCTTTCAAAACTGCTCTTAGCCTAAAAGAACACCTGGAGACACCAGTAAGAGTCTCTCCTCCAGTGACTCCAGAACTCTCAGGCTCTGTGGCATTTAAAAATAGTGATTGTGATGTTCCCTGTTTCTCCTGAGGTCCCCCCCTCTTTCAGCAAGGGCAGCTCAACAGATGTATTTGATGACATTAGCTGTGACCTCCTAGTTGTTTGCTCTATTCACATAATTATTTTACTGTGGGTGTTTCTAAATATAGTAACTGGATGATGTAAGGTGTGTTCGTGGGAACAGTGTGGTAGATAATCGAATTTTGCAAATGAGGGTAAATAATATTTTTATAGTAAAGGACATTTCACTAACTCGTGTGTGGGGGTGTGTGCATCGAGGAAAACTACCTGTGTATTTTAGTGAACCGGGTTATACAAGGAGCAAAGCACCAACCTTTGTTTTCCAGGTGTAACGGATAAGTGGTGTAATTTTTGTAATGCGGTTTCCAAAACATATTTTAGAGAAGAAAATGGAGCTAGACAGGGGGTAAAACCATACGTAGAAGCAAGTGTGTGCATCCAGGTGTACTGTGCTGGTGCAGACAGTATCCCCAGGTACCTTGAGCCCCCCGTCCTGGCCGGGATGGAGCCCGGCGAATCGCGGGGTGCGAGCGAGCCGGCCCCGCGCCCGGGAAGCGCATCCACCCCAAACCAGACACAAACCATTCACTACCATAAGTTCCACATTAATTATTTCCAAGCGTAGCACAAGGCGCCGCGGGGCACGGCTCCCGTACCATTTATTCAGAATGCCATTAACTCCGAGGCCAGCTCCGGGTGCCTCCATCCCGCGGGGCGGGGGGCGGGCGGTGCCGCGGGAGGCTCCGGGGCGGCCGCGGGGCCCCCGAGCGGCGGCGGGGCCGGTTCGAAGAGGGCGCCGGCGGCGGCG
>VZTE01002519.1:1114630-1195415 GCA_013397775.1 Eulacestoma nigropectus
CCGCTCTCCGCCCGCGGGGCAGCGCCCGCCGCCGGGGCGGCAGCGGGCCTCGGGCGGGCGTGGGGAGGGGGCCGGGGATGCCGCGGCGAGGGGCCCGCGGGGAGCCTGGGAGATAAACAGGGCAGGGCAGTGACAGCGGCCGCGGGCGAACGCGGGAGGGCCGGACACCGCTCCCAGCGCCGGGGCCGGGTGCCGAGGGACGCGCGGCCAGGCCGGGGAGAGGAGGAAGAGGAAGGGAGGAAGTCGGGGAATCGTTTGGGGGAAACGGAGGGAGGATGTCGGTCCCGGAGGGAAGCGCGGCCGCGTTGGGGCCGCGGAGCAGCGCAGGGCCGGGCGGGCACGGCCCCGGCCCCGGCGGGCTCGGCACCCTCCGCTGTCGCACCAGGAATTGAGGTACCGCGCTTCGGAGCGCTGGCGGAGCCGGGCTCCAGGTGCTGTTCCAGCGGCTCGTTTGGGTTACCTGCTCGTGTTTTTCAGGAGAGACATTTACAAATGCGGGCTGTGGCTTTCAAGGAAGGGAAAGGTCCAAATATCGATATCGGAGAGGACAAGCAAATGTTTGTCAGGCTCGTTATTTCAGAGTATTTTGAAGTAGTGTTTTAAGATCAGATGCAGTTACGAGCCGTGGGTTGTTTTGGTCACGCCGAGGGACCGCCCGTGCACGTTCTGCGGGGCTGTAGCGTGGAGCACAGGCTAGGCCTCGCCGAGCTGACTCAGTTTTGGGCAGAAAAAACCTTAATTCAAGGGGGGGAAAAAAAAGAATCTTTGAAGGCGATGAGTTTGGAAGTGTACTATCACCAGTAAAATCTTTAAAATACTGATTTGAAGAAAGAGACAATATAAATGGAGAGTGACTGGGACTACAGCAGCACCTGCAGCACTGAGGAGCCTGCCAGGGCTTCAGCAGAAATCTTTTAACAGGATAATTTGGACTTCAGCTCTTGGGAAATGTCTTGGACTTCCAGATTTCAGGCTGAACATTACGTAGATACATAGAAACTATTTGTCATCAGACGGGTTGCTTTCGTAAGAGGCAAAATTTCAGCAAACAGAAACATGATGGGCTTGCCTGGGTTTTCTTTCTGTTTTCTTTAGTTTTGGTGCCTGAAAAATAGTTTAGATACTTGGAAATAAAAATTTGCGTGTGTTTAGTGATGGCAGTAAAGTCATTTATGTGTGTGTTTTAAAGTGATAGTTCAGCTGTTACAGTTTCTGCCATGAATTGTGGATAGTCTGTAAATCAGACCCACTGGTAAAAAATAAAAAAACCCTATTATTATGTTATGTTTCCTGTATAAGACACATGAAATAAGAAGTCAGGAACTTGGAAAGTGTTCTTAATTTTTTCAAATCATATTCAAATAACAACAAAGAAGAGCTGCTGAATATTCTAGTGGGTTTATGCTGCTGCTCGTAGGCCCCATCGCTGTAGACACGTGCTTGCCCCGCTGCCACGAGCAGTCTCCCTGAAATTAATGGAACTCTCCTTGGTGGTGAAGTTAAACGTGTGTAATTGTTGGTGAGAATATGGTCTTAATAAGCAGCCAAATATGTGGAGAAACGTAGATGTAGTGCTTCATCTTGGTTCACTGGCGTTGTATCCGATCCAGAGAACCCAGGTGTGTCAATACCAAACCGTATGTGTTTATAGCAAATGCAACAACTGTCCAGCCTCCTTCTTGGCCCAAGTGAAGTAAAGATTTTGGCTCCCAATGCTTATAAATATAAGATGTGATTTAGTGTTAGAGCTGAAATTTAGTTGTTATTAATTTTTAAGTGGACTTATGACTATATCAGATACTGCCTTTGTGAACAATTCTTAGTTGTGAAGATGATCCAGTCTCTCTTATCTTATCCCAAGATACTAATTCTTGATTGGTTTTGCCACCTGTGTTTATTGCGTGATGCAGTCTGCCTGATCAGACAGAGCGTGTGTGGTATAAAATAGTAGTTTGGGGGAGAAGTGGCGCTTGCATAAAGAGTTGTAGATAAAAACTGCTCTGTAAATGCTTACAAAACACCAGTGAGCAAGGAGAGGAAAAAGGAGTAAGGCTCTGGGATTAAAGTGACAAAACACGCAAGCAGGTTTTATGGAAAGCAGAGGAGGACTTTTGAGAATTCATGAGGGAGAAGGAAAGGAAGGGAGAAAGCAGAGGGGGAAAGCGTTTGTGAGAAAATGAACTTTGAAATGTAACTGCTGAAATACAGTTTTGAACATGAGGCTCAAAATGGAGGCTTGTGCTGTCAGTGTGTGCTAGCAGAGGCCTGACATCCTATAAATACAAACTGTACCTCCCTGCCCGTTCTGCCACAGACGTACGGTTCCTGTGGGTGAGACACAGGCTGAGGAGGGGAATAAACGAGTAGCCAGGAGATGCTAAGGGGAATCTTTCTAAATTTTGCCACGTTATGATACTACTCCTGCAAAAACATGTTTGCTTTATATAGAAAGCTGCCGATCTGGCAGCGTGGAGCAGCTCAATTAAATGCTGCTGTTGGAGTTGTTCAGCGTGCATGGAAAAACGGGTACTATAGGCAGAGGGCTGCCCTGTTCACTGGCATCCGAGCAGCACAGCAGAAATAGCATCCATCTACTTAGGGAAACTGGAGGAAAGTGGAGTGGGGTTTTTGCACTGCAGGTACGGAGGGGGAGCAGGGGAGAGCTGCAGGGGGGCTCTTGGGAGCAGGCAGCCACGAAAGGTGGTCTCTGAATCTCATCGTGTGTAGGGTTGATTTTGGAACATGTAGGGAGGGTGGGAGGCTGCTTACAAGACACAAATAAGAGGAGGTTTTTTTGTAGCTTTGTGGGTGGAGGCTTAAAGGGATGCCTTCCTTTTTGACATGTGAGTATCTACATATTTTATTCCTTGTGATTTAAGTTACAGAGTTTGACTGGGTGATGATGAACTGCAGCCAAACTTAGAATTCTTTAAGGATATAACAAAATTTATTCGGTTTAATAGGGACTTCAGTCAGTCTTTCCCTCTTGTCAGATAGGAGTGACAAGGCAACCAGGTCGTGACGTTCCCTGTCATTTTCTCTGTAAAATGTTGAAGTTGTCCATTTTCTTTCCAAATACTGCAGTCTGCTTTTAACATTGACACTGGAAAAACGGACAGTGAAATGATCCAAGATTCAGATCTGACACATGACTTGAGCTGGGCATTTATTTTTAGCTACAACTGAAGTTTCCAGTGGCAATTATTTCTTTCACTTTTCGCTCTTGCACTGAGAAACCCAACTTTCTCGATTTTACCCCGAAGAAAAAATTCTAGTGTGTCCCTTAATCACTTATGCTTCCTTCTGAAATTGATTTACTTTCATTTTCTAGGTGCTGGTGAATCCGGTAAAAGCACAATAGTCAAGCAGATGAGGATCCTGCACGTGAATGGATTTAATGCTGAGTAAGTGCATTTGCTTTTTCACTTTACAACGCACCTTCCTCCTTTGCGCCGCAGTCAGTGCTCCTGGTTTATATCTTGTGTATTTTCCTCTTGCTGCTGTTTCACCGTCTCTAGAATTTGGATGTGTATTTTTAGATGAGCTTAATAGACATTAACCTGAAGAAGTCAGGCACCAATCATGAGTAAGATCTAGCAGTGTAAAATTATTATATCAAGGCAGAGCTGATTTGATTAAGTCTTGGGTTTTGTGGGTTTGTTAACTGCAGTTTCTTTCACAACATGGCTGACACTGATTTACCTCAGCTATAGCTCATTGATTCATATTGCTGTAAACATGCCTTGTGTCAGTGTACAAAATGGGCACAATTTTCTTTATTTAGAGCAAGTAAGGCTTTATTTTCTGTCTCCTCACAGAAGGAAATGGTACTGTGAATTTTGGGGATTTTGTTGTATTTGCTTGTCCAGATGTTTGTGTTAAATTATCTTTCTAAAAGCTTTTATTTTTTGCACCTAATATCTGTTCAGTTATTTGGCAGTTGTGAGGAGGGGCATAGCGTTAAGATAGGGAAAATGGAATCTTGTTTTTCGTCTGAGAAAGATTTGTGTTTGCTAACTTTTCGAGTAACTTTGCTGGAGAGTAGGAAGAGATTCTTCTGCATGTTAATTTATGCTTGCAATTATGTGTGTGTGTCTACCAAAACTTGCTAGATTAATACAGATTGAATCAAAGTGTTGAAATTTCAAAGCTTATTTTCTGTGGGTTTTTCTTTTTTTTTTAGATTATATTATTGGTTTTGTCTTGCTTGTTTTCGAACATAACAGTTTCGTATTGCCATCCTTTAGCTTTTAGTGTTATCATCTATTTTGTGAATCCTGCCTTTTTGAGAAGGTTAAGCTTTCATTAGTGTTCCAGTAATTAATTCTTTAATAAGACTGAGCTAAAAGTTTAGCCAAGGAGCCTGGACAATATGTCTTCCTAATCAGCAAATGATAGTTCAGGATAAGGTACACAGTCTTTTGGATGAAAGTTCAGGCTGATGCATAATAAATACATTATGTGTTACATGTGTTTAGCTCCTCTTTATAAGGAAGATTTTCTTTTTCCAAAATAACTTTTTCATGAGTGCCTGGTCCTGCATCCTGTTACTGCTGAGCTGTCTCTGTCCTTTAGGCTGTTCTTGTTACCAGAAATCTCTTAAAAGGCTTGTGTGACTTAAAAGACTTCCATGAGTTGACTTGGTTGAGCAGCTCTCAATATTGGGTGCTGAGTAAAAAGTTCATAAATGAAAATGGAAGTGAAGGGTCCCTGGTACCTTTGAAAGTATCAATCCATTTAATCAACACGGTTTTTCTAGGTTTTTAAGCACATGGATGCTCTTAAAAGGATGATGATGCCATGTAATGGATGATGTATGATGTGGGTAGATAACTTCCACCCTACAAGCTGCATACCCCAATCTGTGTGGAACTGGGAGCCCAGAGACCTGTGTAGAACTGGTGAGGGACTGGGACACACTGGGGCACACTGGGATTTGCAGCAGCAGTGGGCTCCTCGAGTGTCTCAATTTGCACTGTAGGTTTGGGCAGAGCTGAGCCTGCAGCTGGAATCTGGGACAGCCTGGCAAATTTGGCCTCAGGAGGCTCTGCTGGCTTTTGCCTTCTCATAGCAAGGGATTTGGATTACGGGGCAGCCCTGTGCCAGCACAGCCCTGCTGCCAATCACAGGGCATATCCAGGTGCGGGAACCATGCGGGAATTGCAGGGGAGCTGCCTGGGGCTCAGGAGCCATGGATTGTCCACCCATGGCATTTTGTCCCTTGTCCTTTGGTGGATTGTAGTGTTGGAACACTGAGGTGCATAAAAATCCAATAGAGAAGTGTGGTATATTTAAAGTGTACAAGGAGTAAGTTACAACGCATCATTTTTGGGGTTCTACTGCCAAAACTAATCAGTAGATCATAACATATACTTTACAGCAGGGAGCAGGCTGTTCTTCAGTGTTTTGAAATTCGTGCAAGTTATACATCTGTCCTTAAGTAACTTGTATTTTCTTCCAAGTAACTAAGTGCTCTCTATGTTGTCTCACTTTGTGTTACCCTTTTTGCCTGATTCATTCCCTTTCTGTCCTGCGTACCCTGGGGAAGAATGATGTGGGATTCAGCTAATGGGAGAAATAGCATGGAGGTTTTTTTGGAAGGGTAGGAAGAGCAAAGCATTACTTCTCTTCATGTCCTGATCAGTTGCTCTGGAACATAAACATGTTTGCATACAACACCACAGCTGATGTGATGAATAGGAGGAGAGAGGTGGTGAGAACAGTTAATATGCTGCAGATGAGACTTTTCTTTAATTTTAGTGTACTTGTACATAACTAGTTTGGAATTATTTCTGTTGATGCAGCTTATTCTTGTGCTTTGAAAGAAATCCAGTTTGAAGTCCTGTCTAAAACTTGTTTACCTTTGGTTTGGTTGCCCTTTGGCAATGGATGTTTGAGGCAGAGAGAGGGATACCTGTTAGGAAAAATGCCTAATGCTACGAACGAGGAAATCAAAAGGTTTTATTTAGTGTTACTCTTCTTTCTGGTGACTAAACAGGATATCCAGTGCTAAAAATGCTGGCCTACTTGAAGTGAGTGTGAGGGGATTTTATTTAGTTTGGTTTTAGGATTCTGCCCCTAAATAGATGTAGTTATCGTGTGCCTTTAGGTGAATTGTTGTAGCATTTAACAAGGTGAAATCTACATAGTTCTACAAAACTAGAATTTCCTCTGGGACTCCAATTCCCAATCCCTTTAGCTAATTAATTATTTGAGGAACTGTATGGAATCGAGTGCTCCAGGTAATTAATGTGCTGAATAGTTAAAGCTAAGATTAATATGAAGGTGGTTAAAGTTGTAGGCAAATTAACTACAGTAAAGACTGTTTTTTTTCAATCTTCCTTTTATAATCTGTAGTTGAATTAGAGACAGAAATATATTTCTTTTTTCTCTGTTGCTGTTGTGAAGGTGGCGTGTGGGATGTAAGAGTGCTGTGGCATTGGTAAGGGGAGTAGAGCATTGGAGAAGCAAGGTATACTCTACAGCACAGGTTTTTCTGCATGGAGTTTTTTGGAAGGGCTTAGCCTGCTTCCAGCTCTTGCAGAATGGCTTCAGGTGGCCGTGCTATCCTCTGGCATCTTCCTGCAGCAATTCCATGAAAAATGGGAGTGTGGGTTCCCCACAGTATTCTTCCAGTGTTCCTGGTCTTTAACATGGAAGAGCTGCCTTTTAAGCATAATGAAGAAGCAGTATCAACCAAATTTTCTAGTCTTTGCATTACTGCCAACAACAGAGGCCGTTCTGATGTATAAAGGGTTTAAATTTGGCTTTTAATAGCAGGAAGCCTGTGACTTCCCTTCCTTTCCTTCCCTCCCTCCTCAACACTTCAACTGTCTTTTCATGAGGCTGTTCCAGAGGAGCAGGTCCCTGCTGCTGCAGACAGTATTTTGCGAGCATCCACTGATAAAGTGGAGCCAAAACCTTCTCTTTTTGACTGTGCTGAAGTTAAGATGGCAATCTTTGTGAACTGGAAAGGATGAAAAACGGGAAGGGAGGATAGGAGGAGTAAGGAATATAGTTGGAAGAGTTAAATGTGTAGCTCAGGTTGAAAATAAAAACAACTCTTTTTTTGTGCTATCTAGAGGCCGGGGTTCTTTGCTTCTACGAAGATGGCCTTTCACTTACTTCTGATTTCTTTAAGTCATCTTTCCCCTCTGTGATCACTGTGGCTTTGGCTGACAGACTCTAAGGAGAGGGTCATTGTCGTGCACAATTTTAGAAAGCAGGGAATAATTGGCACAGGCAGGAGACAATTTTGAAGTGTCATGGGAAAAACTGGGGCAAGCAGAAATATTTAAATGGAAATAAATGGTTGAAATGTGACTTACGAAATCCACTACAAAGATTGACAAATAAGGGGAATGTGCCTTTGTGATAATTAAGTTTGGATAGTATTTGAGATTCAGGAAGTCTTGAGGTTACAGGGAATTTCAGGTAAAGCTTTTCAGCCTCAATTTCCCAAATGATGATGTAAGATGCTGACACTTTCTTAAAATAGTATGTTGAAGTGCTGAATAGGAGTTTGTGTATTTATTAAATCTGGTAGTATTGATGGCATAAGGAGAGCTGAATAGCTTTGTTTTTAAAACTTAGATGACAAATATATTTGCATTTCTCTTATAGTTTTAAAAATTATTTTCTCTTAGTGGGAAAGCTAAGAAAGCCAAGTCACCCTCTTACAGATTTTGAATATTCTTCTCACCAAGATTTAGGAGTTTGTGAGTAAGGAAAAGTAGTCATTGATGGTTTCTCATATTCTCTTTAATACTTCCATTACCACTTGCATGTCACATAAAGCAGTAAATAATATTATCTAATCACTTTAGTCAGCGTCAGTCTCTCTTGGAAGTGAAACAACTTCTGGCTCACTAACTTTACTCTTCAGTTGTCTGTGAGTTTTTTCCTAACTTTGGTCTTTTTAGCCATGTGATTTTATGGAAGGGAAGTTAATGTTATGAGCGAGGGAAAAGTATAATATTTATAACTAAGTCTTCCAAAATAATGAATTCCCTCCTAATGGCTAATATTAGCTTGTATACACAACTATGATTGCTCTGTTTTTATAGTTCCTTTACATTTGTGTACCAATCCAGTGTTTCCAGAATGATCACTTCAGTTCCTTGCCAAGAAACAAACAGACTTTATTGTGTTTTACTTGACTGGCAACAAAAGTAATTTTTTCCTGGTGTTTGAGTAAAATTGAAAATTGGAGGTGGGGAGGCTTGGGGTGTGTGATTTCCCTCGCCCCCTTTCTTTCTTTCTTTGCATCACAGTGTCTGTTGAGAGGCTTCTGCAGCCTTGAGGCACAACCTTTTGGGTTTTTTTCTCGGCTCCTGTTCCAGGACACCAGTGAGGTGCTGGAAAATTTGTGTGTACACGTCTGTTCAATTCCATCTAAACAACTGGTTATGGTGTTGGATCAAAATTCGTGCTGTAGACCATAAAGTGGAGGTGGGGGCGAAGAGGGGAGCAGGATTTCTGTTTCACTCAAATGGTCAGGTCTTGTCCTGAGAGCTGACACAGTGGTGTAATTGAGTTTTATCAGAAGACAAAAGATATGGCAAGAGCTAATAAATACTATGAAAAAGAACTGACTACTGCATATAGCTTGTAAAAGTTTATGCAAAATGTTCATACAAGTTAAATGTAACTTTCATCAACTTGAAAGAAAGGGGAGGTAATATCTGGTGGTGTTAAACCACCTATGCAACCAAGCAATTCCTTAATTGATAGAATGTTTAATAGAGTTTTTATGTGCTTGAAATTATCTTTCCTTTGAAAATACTTTTATTTCTACAAGGGGGAAGATTCTATTCTACGACAGAGTAAAAGTGAACTCAGTGAAGCAGCATTAATATTTTTTTACGTTAAAAAAAAAAAGGGAAAAAACTTTACAGTTTGGGCTGGGGTTTTTTTCAAGTTTCTTACAGGATCTTGCCTGAAGATACGAGACATTGTCCATTAGGATCTTGTGCAAATGTTTTGCAGTTTAGATCTACTACTCAGGTGCGATTTTTAGATACTGTAAGATGAGTTTTCAGAAAATTTTGATTGTTTATAATACCTACACTGGGCCTTATTTGGCAAGGATTCTTAACATACTGCGGCACTGAAAATTCTAGTAGTCACTGGAATAACTCCTGCACCTTGCTTAGACGCTTTCTGAAATCAAGCTGTTAAAATATTTCCACATCCAAGTGAAGTGAGGCTTATTTTCAGGGTGAAAAATCATGTTATTTAGGTTCCTGAAATATTACAGAAAAGCAGGTGCATGAAGGAATCTAAAAGTTTAAAAAACTGGTTAGTTTTATCTGCTTTTAGATGCTCGTGGTAGGCTCAGGTTAACCATCAGTGGAGAGATGGCAGTGTTGAAAGAAAGCATTGACTTTGATTTTTACGTTATGCTTTGTTTTCACGTAGGTGAAAGAAGGAAAGTGCAAATTGAGCATAATTTCTTTGTTTTCATGGGAAACATGGTGTTGTTCAGAGCAGATTGTGCATCTTATCTGCATTTACTGGTTGGGAAATGCTGAATTCTCCTAGCAAAGCAGTATTTAAACTACCAGTTTTACGTTGTTACATATTGAGAGCTCTCTGTCCTTTGAGTTACTTTTCCTGGCTTGCAACTTGACTATTGTGCTTTCAGTTAAGTATTTCAGTTTTCTGGAAAAAAAAAACAAAAACCCAACAACAAAAAAAACAGTAGTAAATTCATCCCTTTAAGCTAAGTTTGCCTATGTTGCAGATATGATTTGGCATGTAAAGGGACTGGCCAAAAATATGGCAGTAGTTCTATTTGTTTTGAGGTTTAAGTTTCATAGAAGCTTTTTAAGTATGCAGCTATCAGCCTAGGAGAAAGCTTTATAGTTGTAGAGAGCTTGGAGAGCAATAACTATGAATAGCGGAATAAGCACGAGTGATGTAATCTGAGAAGCAAAAGAGAAAGACAGAAGAGAGCTTAAGGCTTAACTATGTGGAAAACATTGTGAATGGGTTTGCGAGGGTTTTGACTTTTGATGGTAGATGTGGGATTTTACCCATTAGTTTTGGTAAAATCAAACAAATGTGCAAGTTCCCTTTTATTTTCCCAGAACAGAAAATTAACTGTTCAGTGGGTAGCTGAGTGAGTGAGGTCTGGGTTCTGTAACTTGTTCTGTCTCACAAATCCTTTCTCCCCTGCAGCATCTGCAGCTCCTCTTTGGGACCTGTGGCTTTCTGAGTGTCTCCTGTTTCCTCCACTCCTTGTTTTTTCCCCTGATGCAACACTGACCCCTAAATACTCCTGCATCAGCCCACCCTTTATCTTTCTTTTTCTGGTTTTCGTACTACCTGGACAAAGTTAGAATGTGTTGTGGCTGGTGTAGATCTGCATGAACTCTTTCTGTTTTTCCTCATTGGAGTGCTAATTTTGGTCTCTCTTCTACTCAGTCTCTGATTTTCATTTCTGGAAATTAATTTTGCAACAACAACGCTTCTTCAAGTTTGGTTGCACAGCAGAATCTGAGATAGAGCAAGACTGAGAAAAAACAGCTAAAAAAAGTCTTACTCTTCCTCAGTTCACTCCAGATTTTTTTTTTTGAAATATTTTTAGTCTCCACGTTCATGAGTTAAAGTGGAAGTGCTATATTTTTCTCCATTTTCTTATCTTAAGCAAACATCTAGTAGTATAAACCAAAGTATCGTGTTCTATTTAACTTGTTATTTAATAAATCACAAACTATATTAAATACTGCAAAAAACCTTCAGATTACTTCAAAAATACAGTTCTCTGTGGAGAATATTAAATGTATGTCTGTATTGAACACTTTCTGAAAAATTTCACTGTGTTTTTCAGGTTTTCCCCAGCTTTTCTTAATAATTAGGTGGTGCAGAGTGACTACTTTTTCTCTAGCCAGTGCTACAGAATCAGCACTATGTGAAGAATTTTCTTCTGTAGTATCTCACTGTATTTCTTATTTCCCATATATTTTGTATGGGAACACTGGGCAGTACTCTCATTTTCCCAATAAAAAAATGTTTTTACTAATCTATGCAGAGGGATGCTTGAATTAGTTTCTGTATGAACAGAGTGCTGCTTATCATCTTAAGCTTATTGCAGTTACCTTTTTGATATTAAAACTATTCGTTCACATTATTGCAAACCTTGAAGATTCCCCTTGGTACATTTTATCTCTTGCTAGTCATTCCAGCTGGGAATTTTTTTTTCAATTTCATTATGTTAAAACCTTGTGGTTTGTCCCATAAGGTAAAACTTATTATTAAAAAAAGCTGTGCCTTTCCCTGCTCCTTCTAGCAATCGAGATATGAGTGGGATTTCTTGTTCCTGTTTCTTAGGTTGCTGAGCTCCTACGTTGTTCTCTTGGGCTGGGGGAGCAGGTTTGGGGGGTTTCGAGGCATTTTTCTAAAAAGTGAAAACACTACTCTTGTTCCAGTTTTGTGAACATCCTTCCCCAGCGTCTCAGATCAAGGCAGGCAGAGCTAAGGCTTTGAAGTATAATCCAGCAGGCAAAGTTCTCTCTCTCATTATTTTTAGATATATCATGCGTTTGTGTATTAGGGTTGCCCAGGTCTCATCTCTGATGCAGAGCCGAGATACAGAAATTGCTCATCTTAATCTTGGTCATTCAGAGCTCTCAAGTTGAAATAAAGGAATTTCCACTGATGAGGGTTTTTTTTTTTTTAGTAGAACTTGAGTCTTGATGTTAAAAATAGCATGCCTTACATTTTACTTTAACAGTTGAACCTTGATTTAATAGTAAATCCAAGTATTTAGGATACAGTGCAAGTGTAGCTGCATCAGCTTTTAGTAGTTACTTCTACAACTGTACTCTAATGTAAACATTCAGTTAATTAAAATTTCTTGTTTACAGCTGAGCTTGCTTAGAAACAGCAATACATTGAGGAGTGTTTTTTACAGCTAAGAAGCAAAATCATCCACTTTTTGAAAAACGTAGTAGTGGAATATCTCAATGAGATGTTTTGTTTCAAGGTGTTGCTGTTACAGAAGTACAGGAAAGCTTGTGACCTTCTCTCTGAGCTACCTGTTGCTGGCTGTATTCTCCACAGGGCTATTGAATAAGTCATTGTGTTCACTTCTCTTTTTAGTTAAGGTACCAGAAAATAATTATCTCTCCCAGCTGCACCTTTGCAGCCTCCCAGGAGTGGTAGGTGAGCTAATGGAGCAGGCAGAGGTGTGCAGGGTTTCCTTCTGGGGTTTGATGTAGTCCCAGCAGATGCTGCATTTAGCCTTGAATGGCACCTTCACAGCTTGCTGGGGGATTTACTGCTGCCTCCTTAATTACTGGGATTTAAACACTCTCTTCTTGTCTGGAGGTCTGCGTGCATAGAAACACTTTGGTTTCCTTCAAGTTAAGACATTTTTCTTCTGTTTTGACAGTAGCAATTATCTATGTAATATAAATGTTCGTGTTAATTAGAAAATGTTGCAAAGAAACAGGTGTTTGTGAAGTAAATTTCTTCCTAAAGTTTATAGTAACAAAGGATGTCTTGCTTCTATCTTGCTTGTTTTTTTTTTTTAATATAGATAAAAATTTGTAGTGAGACACTTAGCACAGTAAGTTCAGAAAGCTATGTGTAATGTCTGTTTTAACCCTCATAATTTAAATTAAAAGAGGCTAGGTAAATTTGGTTTAATGTGGCATTACTATGGAAAAATTAAACTAGTTGGTTTCTTGAATTTAAATTTAATTGCATAACAGTGACTGGCATAGCTTCATGTATTTTTTGTTGTTTTTGGCAGGTTAAGACTATTAAGGATAAGTATGAAAACTTAGAATTGTAAGAACTTTTTTTCTAATAAGCAAAATATAGTAGTCATAAGGACATAGCCATTTCCTGAAATGATTTTATTGAATATCTTCTGAAATAAGAGTGTAATCACAGCACTGCATTATTCATGGAAAAAAACTATAAGCACAATGCAAAGCCTAGGAAAATTATTTTTCCTTTAAATGAAAGAGAAAACTGAAAGGGGAAGGGCTCAGTTAAGCGCTTGGGGTTCTCAGGAAAGCTGGAACCACTCAGTCCCAGTCTGTCACACAAACCCCAAGCCCATGTGCAGGTCAGGCAGAGCAGTACTTTCTACACTTCCAAATATTTGACAAAACAGTTGCAGAGCTCAGTGTCAGTAAAAAAATTAAGTTTTCCAGTAGTTTGTCTCAATGTCTTCTGCAGCAAGCTTGTTATACAACTTTCTGGAAGATTTGCTCTAATGGGGTTTTGTGGGGGTTTTTTGTTGTTAAATTTCTATGTTGTGGGGAGCTACTGGATTTTCGGTTCTGGGTTTTGAAGCAGACTAAAATAGATGCCTGGAAATTGGATGCAACCTTTTAATTTTGCTATGTCGAAATGATTAATGTTGTTTTGAAGTAGTTACTCATAGGAACACATTCTGCTTATGCTGAACATTGTAGATAAAAATATGCTCTGTAACTTACACATAGGACACTTAAAAATCTGAAATGTAACTATTTTGCCTGTTAGGTTTTTGAACTGGACCTGTGCCACTCTTTAATTTCCCCGAACTCTTGGGGACTTGGGATGCTCCGTGCTGCCTCTGTGTTTTGCTTTCACTTAATTGGACAGTCTCACTTTATGTAATTGTATCTTATGCAATCAAATGTTTACTTTCCTTATGTTTATCAGCGAAGAACTTGGGAGCGTTCTGTTACCTCAGTATCTTTTTGACACTGTAAAATAAGGGGCAAGAAAAGAGTGGAAAAGATTGAGTTTAGTAAAATATTTCTGCATTCTGTATTCTGTGCAATCGTAGAGAGTTGGAAAAAACACTTTCAAACCACGTAGGCAGCATGTCTGACTTTTTCCCTCACAGTTTCATTCATACTGTATAAATTTTTAAAATTTTTTTTTTTCTAGGATTAACTGGAGTCAACCAAGGCCTCTGTTTTCTTAACTGAAATTTATAGGTTCCATTCTGATAATTTCAGACAAGGAGAAAACAGTAAATTTTTTTTTCCACTTAATTTTTTAATAGGATTGTTTGGGCACAGATTTTCTTTTACTGAATGTAAAAGGTAAAAGTACACATAGTTATGTAGAGAAAGTAGAAATATTCTATATGTATTATTCCTTACCAAAGAAAGTATGTTTCCATCCTGGATAATGCTTCAAACAGAAAAAGAAGTTTGGTGTCTGTTAGAAGGGCAAATATTGGGATCATCTCTGTGTGATTCTGTGATATTGTTACGGAAATAGAATATGGGTATTTTCAATAAACAATGAAGAAAAATCCCAGAGGATATCCTGTGAGAAACTATGGGAAACACCAATTTATATAACTTATTTATAATTATTACTGGGAGGGGTGATCTGATAAGCTGTACTTCAGAAATTTGTTTTAATGCAGCTGAACGTGAGAGAGTCCCGCAGGAGTCAGAGTTTAGATTGTATCTGTAAAATTGGAAAGGGACTCGAAAGTCAATTAGTTAAATTACCTTTGTATGGTTTGGGATGGTTTTGTGGCAAAAAGACAAATGCAGGCTTGGATGACTAAAAAAAGGGAAAGTGAAACATAAGTGATAAAGGGGACTTCCAAATCTGATAAGAGCATTATTAAAATAATACATCCCATGCTGGTGCCTTCACGAAGGATATGGAATTATTGGGAAGAACTTAGAATTAAAAGGAAGGCCACAGGAGTTGTCCCAGGTCCAGAAGAGGAATGTCCAGATGTGATTTCATGGCCATGTAGAGGTGATGCTGTGCAAGAAAGATACCTCAAAACAAGGGCAGGCATGAGATTGATTTCCTTAGCATTAAAGATACTTTATTTGAAATAATTTGTTGGGAATGAGAAAGCCTCATTTAAGCAATCTTAGGGAGGTACGGGTTTATTTTTAAACCATATTTCAATCCACCCTCTGAAGATTGAGCTTTCCTGATGCAGGTGTGTGTGCTCAGGGTGCCCGCCGTGGCCTTGGGAAGCACAGAGTCTGATGCATGTGCTGCAAATTCTTCCTTTTCGTACCTTGAACATTATTATGTATTTGCAATTCTGTGTTGCTGTTTGAAGCCTTGAAACCTTTCAAGCCCTGTGTCTGCCCACAGGCATCAGAGGGGTGGGGAAGCGTGGGGGTTGACTTTTGGTTTTGGTTTTTTCCCTCAAGATAATTTGCTACTTGTTTTGTCACTGTTTTCACTTCCTCCTGAAGCATCAAAGATCCGGCAGGGTCTGAAGTGATGTCAGAAGATCCTCTTTTGGGCCAGACTGGTTGATTCTTATTCACGTAATGTAAAGTTAGTTGAAGAGCTTGAGATAAGAAACTCTTTCATTAGGAGCTGCTAGGCTTGTTTCCATCTTCTCCTGCACAAGGCTTTCTTGACCTCCTTGGATTGTTAGAGCAGACTTTCTGTAAGCAGTTCTCTGTCCTTGCAGGAGTCCTGGATGCTCAATCTCATACAATTTCAAATTGTGATCTTCAGAAATAATTGTTTTATTTGAAATTTCATCTCAATACTAAAGCATATTGAGAAGCACAGTGGCTTATGGTGCACTGAAAGGCAGACTGAAGTACTCAGCTATCCTCTCTGGCCTAAAATTCTTAAAAATACTTACCAAATATCTGTCTTTCCTGACTGTTCCATGCTGTTTCAAGCTGCTAGCCCAGGTAAAAGCTCTGGTTCTGGAGTCTGTTCTGTAGAGGGATACATGTATGTGGCTGAGGAGGTGGCTGACTGGATTTAGTGCTACTCTGTGGTTATGGATCTCTGTACTTTGAAAGAAACAGCAAAATTTCACCTTCGTGTGGGTAGTTCAAATCAGTGTAGTTTGAGTGCATTAGTATCTCCTGATGAAACCAAATATAGTTCTCTTCAATTCCATTCATTCTGGACCTTATCTCTCCTCCTGATACGTCTCACTAGTTGCCAAGCAACCTCAACAGTAGTTCTGCACATCCAGCAACATTAAAAAAAAAAAAAAAAAGCGAGTAGTTGTTGCTGAAAATAAGATGCCTTCTGATGACATGAATGAAGAGAGTTACGAGAGAAGGAAATGGGGAGTGGCGAGTTTGGAGCTGATGTTCTGAAAAAGCTAATAATATTTAGCACTTAAGCAGTGCTTTTTTATTTTCCAAGCACTAATCAAGCAATTGTAGGATTATTAAATAAAGACTAGTTTTTTCCTTTCAGTGAGTGATGCACAATTATGTCTATGCTTCCTAGAGCAGAGGGCAGGATTTAATCCCAAGAGTGAAGGAGTTTAGTATATGTATTTCTTTCTCTGACCTGTACTGACTTCCCGTGTTTCTGGTTGGACTGCAGATTATCTGGACGGTTTGGGAAGATTTTTCTTTGTGTGTTTGCTTGTACGTAGCCAGCACTGTCTATTTATTTCATGCAGATGTACCTGCAGTGTGTTGGGTTTCATTAAAATGTTCATCACCTGCAAGGCCTTCCAAACTAGAAGTATGAAAGATTGTGTGTAGGTTCTTTATTACTTGATAATGTTGTAATGCTCATAAAGCAATAAATAGAACTTATTTTTATATTCCGTCTCCTGTGTGAAATGTGATCTGAGAAGCAAACAAACCACTGAATAGCAAAGGAGATCATAATGGAAGTGAAAGCTGATTTGGGAAAATGATTCTGGTTTTAGGTTGCTCAAAAGGAAAACTTTGTGTTTTGTGTAGACTGACCAAAGCAACAATATTGAGGATACACTTATGTTAGAAAGTATCTGAGTTAAGATTGCCGTAATTTGAGTTCTTTTTAATTTAGGACACCATTACCAATGGCTGCCTATATAAAAAGGTAATTTTAAATCCTTTAACTAACTCCTAAAAAGCAGTTGTAATTCTAATGTGGGTTTTTTTAAAGCAGGTTCTGACATTGTGAACACTCACTTTGCCTGTTACAGTCTGCCTGGATTTACCAAATTGTGTGCCAGTAAGAGACGGCAGAGAGGCTGTCCTACAAGTTCTGGTTTGGAGGACTGTTGGTCCCAGTCACAGTTCAGTCCTTTCCTTTCCACTCATTTTTTTTTTCCTGGAGATGGTGGTCTTAAAAAAATGCTTATTCCATTTCTGAGAGAGGGTAGTAAAGAAGGGATGTGCTGCAAATGTGTCAGAAATGGAAATGTGTCGATTTATACACAAAGTAGGATGTGTTGTGAGTTACACCCTCTGTGTCTGTGGCACACAGATCCACGTGTTGGACGTGCTTCACTGAGGCTTTTTACATGCATTTCTACATGCTTTGTGCTCAGCCTGTGCTTACACACTGCATCTCCACATGGGTGTTTTGACACTGTTGAGGATAAAATGAATAAAACGAAGCAGGATTATATAGGAGGTGTTTGCTGTGTGATGCAGATAAACGCAAAAAAATGAAGGCTCAGTGTGCAAGTCCACAGCTTATCCTTGCAAAGTGACTGCCTGCTCTCCTGCTTCCCGCAGAGGGGAAGGTGTTTTACAGGTAGAGTGGTACTTGGAGCTGTTACTAACAGAACATACACATTTGGAATTAGTCTATGTGTTCATCTGCATCACAGATCCAAATGAGTGCCTGCCTGAGTGGGTTTTGCTCTGTGTGAGGGGTGGTGAATTATTCTCCAATGGCAGTTGCAGTGAATTTGAGTCAGCTGGTTGTTGCTTTTAATGCGAGGACTAGAAACTATACTAGATCATTCTAGGTTTAAGGATAAATTGAATTAAGGAAGGCATACAAAAGAACTATGCTTGCAAATGGTTAAAACACAATGAAAAAACATCCCAGTGTTATGTAGTATTTTTACCACGTTCAACTTCTAAGGTTTATTTGTGTTGGACTAAAATGTCTTTTGACGTTCTGCAGCTAATAGAGGTAATTTAGAGATAGAAAAATAGTCTGTGTGTGTGTCTGTGTGTGTGATGTGTATACAAAAACTGTTTGTAGTGGTGGTATTTTTATCCTCGTCTTCTAAGAGAAAAAGACCAGTCCTAGTTCATGCTTTTTTTGCAATGCATAAAATATGTGGATTTTGGCAGCTGCCTCTTGCCTCTAGGCTTGTAAGTAGGTTTGTCCATGCAAGATGTGGGTAATTACTATATGTGTGTATATGTATATATGTGTGGTGTATTAGTTGCTGCACCAGTATTGCCATGTAAACTTAGTTGCCCTTTCATATATATATGTATTCTCTGTAAATCTAGTTTTAAAAGGGTAAATATTATAAACTGGTTGCTCAAGAGCAGCACGCTATAAAAAAAGTAATAAGCACATCAGTAAAAGTGTTGGAGGTAGCAATAAAACTGCAGTATAATCCTTCTACCAATTTGTTGAACTCTAACTATAGTTCGCTATGACAATTAACTGCTGCATATTGTACATTAACCCTTTGTAAGTAGCTGTATATGCAGTGATACTCAGTATGGCTTCAGTGCCTTAAACTTCAGGTTTTTGAGCAAATGTGTCATCTAATTTGATAATAGTTTGCTTCTTGCTTTTTTCTTTTTGTCCATCTCTCCTTTCAACAAAATAGGACACCCAATTACTTTGGGGAGAACATCTTTGTCACAAAAATAAACATCCTTTTTGCAAAATGAAAGTAAACACGACTTATTTCAGATTTTCATCAGTGTCTTTAAAAGTAGTAATACTGCAAAAGGTGGTAAACATTTAAGCACTGCAATCTCTGCTCCATTGGAACACCCAACTCCTGTGCCCTACTGGGTGTCCAGGCATGGTTTTGATTCCCAGAGCTGTTTCCATGTGCTGAATGTTCAGCAAGAGCTGGGCTGTGTAAGCTCAGGAGTGCAGCTGTAAATACTCTGGCAAGTTGTGTAGCAGATGTATGATACTGTGAGGTGAAATTACAGAGCATTATTTCGCATTAAATATTAGAAGGCACTCTTAGTCTAAGGTTTAAATTTTCTAAATTTGGTCTTCCAGAAGATGATTGTTTATATTTAAAATGTCCTAAGATTTCCTCACACTGCTGAAGTGTGTTGGAAGTTGAGACTACAGCTTTTTAAATTCAGTTCTTTGTTGCCTTGGCACAGGAGTTTCTATATATTTAGTGAGTGTCCCTGAATTCCAAGAAGATCTTTAAAATGGCAAGCAATTACGTTTGAAGTTTGGATCTCATGATGTCAATACAGATATGTAGTAAAATATTCCAGGGTGTGGTGATACTTAATCATTAATGATTGAGACTTGGGGCATTTCCTGAATATTAATGCTGGATATGAATGTTGGTTGCCTACGGTGAAATTATCACCCAGATACTTCTTCTCTCCCCTCTCTTTTTTTATTGATTGCTAATGCAGAAAGGATAAATGCAGAGCTAGGTCAGACAAATACTCGAAATACTCTGTGAGGCACAGTGCTCAAGACAGAACACTTGCACTACCTTTGTACCTTGTGAATTTCATAATTACCATGTAGTGTGAAAATGGTTATTTTATTTTATTTTTTCCCCTCTAGTTACTTAATCTGTAGTTACACAGCTCCGGCTGTAAGTTGTCCACCAGGATTTCTTCCCTCAGAATCCCTTGGTAGGATCCAGCATTGTCACATGCTTCTGGTCTCGAATGATGAAGCCGATGTAGAATTTTCTCTAATTGTGTAAGTGTAACTGCCACTAAGGGTAAACTGATACGATGCCACACCTTGGATGTACTTTAATACTTAATCTGCCCCGTAGGAAAGGATTGACTAGCTCATGTCAGTGCAGTGCTTTATAAAAAACTTACTCATAAAAATGTTTATGGCTAGGTTTACATGATTAATGTTTTTATACAAATGTAGCCTTTTGCTGCCAACATCAACTGTTAATAACCTACTAAAATACATAACTAAAACATTTCACAAATGTGTTTGGAACACACAGCATGTGCCATTGGTTATGTTGTGTTCTGTAGGTCTAAACTCCTGAAAGGTCCCTCTTAATTCCTGCATGAAAGTACAGGAGGAGGTGCCAGTGAATATCATTATGCTGTAGGTACATTGGTGGTGTTATCTGATTTCCAGGTAGTAAATTCATAGGGCATTTCTGCATATTGTTTGCATGTGTTGAAAATACACTCTTGCATCTTGTGGGAATAAACTTCATGTATCTTTTTGTGAAACTTTCCACAGAGAAAGAGGTTTTTCAATCCTCTATGTTAAACATTTGGAAGTAAAGCCTTGTCCCTCTTGTATGTCAGTGATTGGTACAGCAGGGTCCATTCTCCCCTTTCTCCTCCCAGTAGCTGGGAATATCTTCTTATCCCCATGGCTAAGAAGCAGCTTCTTTTATTTAAATGAGAAAATGTTTCATGTAGTCTGTTTTATGTATCTCATAAATAATATATTTTAGAATGTTGTAGATACTGATGATTCACCAAATTCCTTTAATCAAATCTGTGGTACTAAGCACACATTTTGTGTAACATAGTGGCATCTGGTCTGCTGAAATTTCTAGGAAGAGAATTTCTAAGAATCAGTGCAACACTAGTTGAGACCAGTGGTTTGTGTAGTCCAGTATTATGTGTCAGAAATGGCACTTGAGGAGGATTAGGGAAAAATTATAAGAGAGATTCACTGTGATTCCTCTTCACGTTCTGCCACTGCCACTTCAGGAACTCCAAGAAGCAAAATTCGTAACAAGTGTTGAAGTTAAATCACATTCAGTATGTTTGTCTATGTCTTTAAAAAGCCTAGTACTTGAATAATCTAAAAAATCCTCATTTAACTTTTGAAGTTTCAAGTTTTCCTTTGTTTCAAATAGAATGCAAAGCCAGTGAAACAGTTGTGTTGCCTGGTTTAATACCTCTGCCTTAGCAGGGTGCCACTGAGGTCAATCCGAGTCAGGTAGAACCAAGGTATCTCCAGCTTCTCAGAGCTTTTGCTGTGGTTTTGTTGAAACCAAGGTAGCAGCTGGTTGGATCAATAATTGTGCCCAAGCAATACTGTTTAAGTAATTTGCAGTGTTATATACACTCTCTTGAGATTACTTTCTTCTGCTGTGTGTAAGTTTCTCATTCAAACAATATTATTAGTATTTAAAGGACCATATGTTGTGAAAGTAATTGGACAGTTATGATGAGGTGCTGTATATTCTAACCAATGAGTTAAGTATCAGCAAGTAATTTCTCACATAACTTTTGGCCTAACATTCTCATTTATTACGTACTGTCAGCATGAACTGTGTCTTTTACTTTTTTGTTATCATTTAGAAATGTCAGGTCAGGGCCAGGACATGATAATTGTGCCATTGTCACAGTTTGACTTAAATTACAACAATATAACTTCCCTTTTATCAGGGGAAATGAAAATAAATGTGCTTATTCAGGTATTATTAATTTCCAATTTTAAGCTCAGTAAAAGGTCATTCTTCTTACAGATTGAGTTCAAATATATGTAGATGTTAAATAGAGTGAAGTGAAAGTTTCTTCACATTGTGGCTTCCAGACTTCTTAATAAGAGCTGTTCGGAACTTTTCCAGTTAATTTATGTTGCTTATGGAAGGCTCTAGTTTGGATCCAGAGTTTTGTTTGTCCAAAACACCCATGAACCATTCTGGTTCTAAATGGTTCCTTCCTGGTTAAATAAACTCCCTTGGTATTAGAGGTGGGGTTCCCTGGAAGTCCAGAGTCATGGTGGAGTGTGGCCTGAAAGTATTGTTTCCTTGCTATGCATTTTAAGTGAGTGTGCACAATGGGAAATACAATATCTAGGTACAGGAACTGTGTATTGTCTTCTCAGATTCATTTCTACAGCTCCTCTGTATGGAAGGAAGATTTTTTCCCCTACTTAATGCAAAGCAAAATTATTTCAGAAGTAGCAGTACAGAAACTTGGGTTTCTCTCAATAAATTGACTGCAGCTTTTCTGTAAACAGAGCTCTAGATGTCTAGAAAAAAACAGGTATTTTTGATGTCTTTTAGTTGACAATGTCTTCTAAAGTCAGGCCAGCAAGAACATCAGGTAGATGCTGTTGCCTGAAACAATATTCCCTGACACTAGTTGAAGAATTTTGCTAATGGATTTAATGTGGTGCTGACGGTGTCTGTGCTTGGAAGGAAGTGAGGGTATTTTTGTTGTTGTTGCCTGGTAATATTTGGTGTTTACTTACAAATACCTTTCTTATATCATCTTCACTTCTGGTAGTGCAAAACTTTTAATAACTGGAAAAGAAATTAAAATATCTTGTATCACATGAAATATAATTATGGAAGTCAATGTTGATACTTTAAAGGAAGCTATTGCCTGATACCAGTTGATCTCTGGGCCACCAGAGGTAATTAGTACAAAAACACCTGAATCTGGGCTTGTTAGCAGTGTGGTGCAGCCTTTGGGAGTGATGGTTTTGGTGTCAAGTTGCTTTTGGAGAATTTTTTTACTCACGAATTTGATTCTTAGTGCCTTTGCCTTATGCTTCCTTTTCCCAGTGTTGGCTTTGAAATTCAACAGGGCTCATGTTTTTTGCATGGCAGGTTGGTTATAAACAATTTCTGTGTTACTTCTGGGCTGTTAAGAAAGTAACTTTGCTTGTCTAAGTGTGTCAGGGTGTCTGTGTGAAAGTACACTGGAACTTTACTGAGCATATGAGGAACGTATGCTAACAGCTACAATTTTCATTTAGCTTTGCTGAGTTTAAAGTTTAATTTGGCTGTACTTAGAGACTGCCTTTCTTAAAATCATAATTTATTCAAGTGATTTTTCACTCCTGTTACTTTGGAGGACTAAAACAGAGAAAAGTTTTTCAGAACATAAAACTGGCCCAAAACACTGGCAATTGCACAAGTAAGGTGCAATGGAAAACTTCTCCTCCTGTAATTGTACAATTTCAGGAGACATAAATATTGTTACATTGTTTGTAACAATAGGGGACTTGAAAATATTAGAAAAAAGATTTTAAAATTTACAGGAGAGTCTCTGCTTCCTTGACTTCTTTGTCTAAAACAATAATCACACAGAGATTTCCCATGAGCTGTGTCGGAAATGTGAATACTTTGGTTCTTTGCTTAACAGGTATAAACTATACCTTTTTCTTTTACGTTGAGGGCATCCTTAACTTGATCTGAATGACCTTTGCTGTAACCAAGCCAATGTTACTGTACCTCAGAGCTTTAGGGTTGGAACACGCTGATCTAGAGGGGAAAGTTTTGTGTGTCCCTTCCAGCGATGTTCAAGGAGATGTTAGAGCAGCTTTAGTGTCTGCAGAGGGCTCAGTGGCACCAGTGACAGGAGGAGACCTTTCATAAGAAAAAGCAGGTGTTGGTTTAGACCAACAAGCTTTTTACTGCTGAAATCTGTTCTTAGAAAGATGCTAAGACTTGTGCAAGATGTTCCCTGCTGGATTCCCTGTGGAGAGTCTTGTTTGGTGCCCACAGCAGTGTTGCTTTGTCGTAGCTGGTCTGAGCACTCCAGCTATGGGGGGTGTTTAGTCCCTGTCTCATGCCACCTTGAGACTTGGCACGGTCCTTTTCTCAGTAAAAATTTAGTAGTAAAATCAATGGTATGGAGAGATGCAAAATAAATAGCAATGCAGTCAGGTTGCTTGAGACTCAGTATGCAGGAGTTCTGATTTTCTGATCCAAGTGCTCTTTCAGTGAAACTCACACCGAATTTTGCTTGTTTTAATTCTCGTCATCTCGTGTCATAATGTACTTGCCTCTTACTGCAACGATCTTAATAAGAAATTGTGTGACTGTAGCATTAACAAGCCATTATAAACATGAGGCTGAGTATTGATCTGTGAAGCTCCATGTGAGTGGTCAGCAGGGGTAACAGAGCTGAGGTTTATTTCTGGTGGATGTTGGTAGGTTGGCTCTGTTGAGGGTTACCTGCTCACTGACACTTGTGCCAGAGGTAAGGGAAGGTCAATTAACAGTGATTGGGACTCTGGAAAAAAATACTTTAAAACCACCTGAATAGAGAAGAAACTGCTTTAAATTCCAGTTTGGAACAGAATTGAAGTGTATCTGTGTTTGAACGTAGAGTAACAGCTCTGATTAACCAGTGGATTGCTGGAAGCTGTGAGGACACAGTGAAGCTCACAAGATAAAGTACAGTCCTTGTTTTAAAGATGGCACAATGTGGCAAAAGCACTGGACGTATAATGTGAAATAAAGACAGCCTTAGCTGAGTATTGTGTGTGATGCTGAGCATTTCACTCAGAGATAAGTACAGCCATGTAGTTTTTTTGGAAGCAGGGTCTGTGGTGGTTTTTTTGTTTTGGTTTGCTTTTTGCCTGATACGCTGCTTTAACCTCCTGAACATCTTTTTGGAGAAAAGCTCACTTCTGTCATAGTTACTCTGAACTGCCTTTTGCAGACACAGTCACTTTGCGTCCTTTCCCTTATCAACAAGGATTCCAAGCTTGTGCTCACACAGTACTGCTGTGATAGATGTGCACAAGTGAAGTAGAAATACAAGAAGTCAAGGATAAACTCATTTGTTGTACAAAAATAACTGTAAAACACTCTGTTGTGATAACTTACAAAGCTTTTCAAGTTAGAAATTGTCAAAATTATTATTAAACTGTGAACAGTAGTAGCGCTGCAAAATTTGTTTCTAGATGCACTGTTTTAATAAACTGACAATTCTGGCAAAAATTGGAAACTCTGCAGTAACATAGTTTAAAAGCTTTTTTTTTTCTTTTTTATTGTGTTAAATGGAATTTTTAAGTTCTCTGGTACTGTACTTCATTTGCTATAAAATCCATCTCATAAGTAGTAGTATATAATTTCTTTGCTGCAGATATCTCAGAATGCATAGTCCACACAGAAGATTTTTGGTTTTATGTTCTTTCTGATGCTTGTTTACCAGCAAGTAAAGCAAACAAACAAACAAAAAACCGAGAAGAAAATATCTGTAAGGGATTTTTCAAATTGTAACATTCTTCCCTTTTTTAGAAAATTATTTTATGAAACTTGATCACATGTTGTGGAGCCATATTCAGATAAAACAAGATCAGGAATTTTCTAGTGAGTGGTTTAGAGATTGAGTAAGTCACCACTGATTTACAGAGGCTGTCCTAGCTAGAAATTTGCAGAGCAGGTGTGGGGTTTTGTTTCTTTTTCACATCTTTAATATTGGCTGTATAAAATACTTTAAATAAATCCTATTTTTACTTAAAGACATATATTTGCAGCACCTTATATCTGTACAAAAGAGGCATGTGAACAGCTTTGAATATCCAAAATAAATGTTAGAGAGGAGTTACTGCACTGTTAAGCCTGTTGCAGTTGGGCATGCATGACACAGGTAAGAAAGGCTGTTGTAGTACTGATGTTTGCAAACTGCAACCAGTAGCATCTTATTTAAGAGTGTAACTAATAGCTAAAATTTTGGCGTGCTTAACTGATTCCCCTGTTTCAAAGGGAAGTGTGATGGGCAGAGGTGACTCCTGTCACAGAGCTGTCAGAGAAGAAGAAGGGCAAAGTAAAAATACGTGGACATCTTGTACATGAGAACCCCCATCATGTTTTATCCTCAAAGACTCTGGAAGAACTTACATCTCTTTAGTTTGCATAAGCAGAGCTGGGTTCAACTTATGGTAAATTTTGCTTCCGAAGCGTTTATAACTTAATTGGTCAGTGGGAGAATGCTGTATTTTCTCCATGTAACATAGGCCATGCAGCATTCTTAAAGGTTCTGGTCGTACTGGCCCCCATCCATCACAGTACTTAAACCATGAGTAGCCCTATTAAAGTTGATAGAATTACTCATGTGCTTAAAATTAAACATGTGCTTAAGTGCTTTGATGGATTAGAGCCAAAGTTGTCAGCACCTTGCTTTGTTGTGTGCTGTGTTACACCTGCCTCTCCGTGCCCTGCCCTGGGTCTTCACAGGACACATTCCCACATTTGCTCATCCCAAGATTTAGCTACTCTGTGTCCTGAAATTGCAGTTTACGTGCACAGCCATAGTAAATTCACACACAGTCTGGAAGTATAAATACACAACTACAACTCTTGAAATCTGTCAGGCCTTGACAAATTTCACAAAACTTTATTCTGGGTATTTCAGAGGAAACTTTATGCTAAGTCTTTACATAGAAACATGATATCTATAATGTTTTTCAGAAAACTATCTTTCTACTGAAATCTGTATTTTAAGAGTGCAATGGAAATAACCATTTAGGTGCAACAGCACATTCGTAAGAATTTCTGTGAACTTGAACTTCCCCAAAGCTGAGATCAGTAGGGGCTGTTGTAGTTTCTGCTAATAATGCTGAGTCTGTAAGCACTTAGACAATTCTATAAGGCTTATGAGCAAAGTTGCATATACCTGACAGCTGTCTTTGAAAGTAACTGTGGAAATCTTCCTTGATGCAGACTTTGTCCATGGTAAAAATTCTGGATTTAATGGCTCTGAAGAAAAGACTTGATTCAGTGAAAGCAGTTCAGCAGTTCACACTGTCAGAAAGTGTGGTGAACAAAACATTAAATGTTAATATCTCTCTGAAATCTTAACTTTCAGTGACAGCTGCACAGTTTAGTAAACATTTCCTTTGTTCCTGTCCAAATAGTTTCCCCTGTTTTTTGAGTGCTGAATGTCTACATCCCCTGCCTTAACTGCTTTCCTACTCAGATTGTCGTTCTGAACTTATGGCTACCAATACTAAATCCTACAGCATTTACAAAATGTTAAGGGTTTGGGTCATTGTGAGTTTAATGGCATTTTTTAGAAGTACCAGGGGAAAAATGGTGAAATACGTTAGATAATTGCTTTTTATTTGAGTGAGGCAAAAAACATTGCCTTTTGTCACTGCTAGAGGCAACCACCTTCCAGATCATCTGTCTACCATATCACACACCAGAAGTGTTCCAGATGATAACAGAGATCATAACCACAATAAAAAATATCAAGGGATTTTCAGGACCAACCATTTTCCACCTGTCTCATCAGTGTCTTCCCTACTGCACTGCATCCTGCTTTGGCTGGTCTGTGTTTACACTTACTTGGCATCCAGTGTTCCAGCCATTTTTATTTTAGGGCTTCTTTCCATTTAATATTGGCACTTAGCCAGCTCTGTACTTTTTCAGTTTTAAGTAGCACTGAAGTCATCAGCCATTATAGGAGCTATTCCTCTCATTCTTGTGCACGAACCCCTGAAGAGCTCTGGGATGTGATGGCCTTCTTTTCAAAAGCTTCATGCCCAATCCTGGCTGAAGAAGTTACTGGAATGCAGGCATTTACAGAACAGTTTTAGAGCAAATGACACTCATAGGACACTCATCAAATCTGTGTTTCGAAGGTTAGACAAAAGTGCTTCGAAAGTGAGAACTAAGGTGAGACAGGAACCCCCCGTAACGCTGCTGTTACCTGCCTGTGTTTGAAAGCGGAGGATGAAGGGATGAACAGCACAGCAAATGGCCCAGATTTAACAGCAGCTGCTGCTGATCCACGTGTATGCAGTGCCTGGGCACTACATACTCACACAGTAGTATTTTTTCTGGGCATGCAGAGATCGAGGAGAACCCGGGAGGCTGGTTCTGCTCTGAGGGATGGCTGTACAAGCCGACAGCCTGGAACAAGAGAGAGGACGTCCTGAGAGGTGTCTTGTGCTGTATTTTGATGCTGCTGCACAGTTGGACAGAAGTGTTTAAAAAATGTGATGGGCAATAGACATTTCCTTTATTCGCTGTTGATAATGGCTACATTCACAATACTTAAATAAGTAATTAAAAAGGTCTCTCTACTTCCTGACAGCAGTTTTGACTGTCTCAAAGTAGTGAATTGTGCAAGGCAAGATGATTCAGCAATTTGACTTGAGTCCTCCTGTTCCTGCCTGTTCTGAGGTGTCCTTCTGGACCAGAAAGGAATCACAGTGTCCTCTGAAGACTCTACAGCCTTGTTAATTATTGTATCGAGTGTCTAGAGAGAATGCTAAACTTCTGAGGACACCTTTTATGGCAATATGCTTTAATTACCTGCACTAAGAGCAAGAAAATGACACCAGTGTGTTTCCCCTCTGAATGCCTGGGGAGCTACAGGCCGGGTTTGCAATTTACAGAGGTGTTTAACTGCACAGCAGGAACTAAAGGGCCTTTGTCAAGCTCATACATCACAGAGCTCTTTGTGAACAATTCTATTTTCATCCCTTACCTAAACTATTGCTAGTTAATTAGCTGAGGTAAATGGAGCAGGATAAGCAGAATTACGCTTCTTAATATTGTGTCTGTTATGGTCTCTTTGTGCCACTAACAGGTATAAAGGGACTGTAAACCAGTTAAACTGGTTTTATGTAGGAATTTGCAGAGCTGAAGGGGAGCCTCGAGGTGGCGTAGAGCCAGAATAGCATCTCTGTGCCACATCCACCTGGGCAGGTGGTATGACCAGGGTGCCACGTGCCTGCTGCCAGAGTCCTGGAACTTCATCGGGAGCAAAGTCTGCCCACAACCAGTCTTTGCATTCAAATATCCATAGAGGCGGAATAAAGTTTCCCTTTAACCTTTGCACTTTGGATGTCAAAGGGAGCAGAGATGAAATAAGCCTAAAAATGGAATTTATTAGGTTTATATTCAGGGATGCCTTTTTTAGAGTTTGATATAATTTCATTGTGGTACCATTCCCAAAGATAAGAAACAAATCGCACCCTAGCCCCTAACACTGCAGTGTAAATAATGATCAAAAATAACAAGATTTCTGCTTTCACAGAGCTGTCATGTGTTTTTTCTAATCAGCACTTCAGTAATTTGGGTTTCTTGACTTTTAACTTGGAGAATGGTTCTCTCATTCCATTAATAGAAGGTATCTCTTCGTGCTTGTATTTCTTATGTTCATGTGTTTATGGCTACATAGTGAGATGTGCATGTAACCCATGGAGATAAATATTGCAGTGTATTAAAACAAGCAATGGTAAAGCAACTCACTTTTCAGAGTCTTTAAAAGGGAACTTGTGGAAGCCATTTTTGCATTGTCTACTCAATACATTGCATCACATATTGTGTGAGAAAGTGATTATGCTTCAGGGGATAATTGAACTAAGTTCTTCCAAATAATTTAGGTCACAATTAGATCTGTCCAACATAATCAATTTTTAACTGTGTCTTTAATTGGAAGTATATGGCGACAAAATTATTCAGCCTATTGGCTTCTTCTTTCTTCTGAAAGGTGTTATTTATGGAGAAAGCAAACAGTTTATCCTCGTAACTGTTCTTTTTCTAATATTATTTCCTGTCACAGTAAATCACGTTTGGTAGCTGGATGGTACCATTTGCTGACAGCCAGAATCTCAGAGAAATAAACCCAGGAATCTTCAAAGTGAAGTATATGTTGGGGTGAGGGAAAGGTGGTGTAGGAGGAAGAGCATAGTGAAGGGAGGGAGGGGAAACTGCTCTGCAGGAAGGGTCTGGTACTTCCAGGAGATGCTCAACGCCTGTGTGGTCAGAGTTACCAGCACACACTGACTGTGAAGTGCTTTAAAGGGTGCATTATGTCAGCTTCCTGTGCCTTGGGTTCCATTCCGTTTTACCAGGTGCCGACCAAGAACAAAGTATTAACGTGGCTAGAAAATCTCTTTCAGCTCCACTGCAAGTGAGGACCCAAGTAAATCCTATTTCCTGTTATAAGCAGCACAGAGTTATTGCTGTGGAGCTGCTGTGAGGCAGCTCCTGCCCCATGGCACTGCAAGGGTTTGTCCTTTTTGGGCTTGAACAGTACAACACAGAAAAATCTCTTTGAAGCTGGCAGAATTACTGAGGTATCTCAGCGGTGTGATACAAATGGTGTTGAGTTTGCAGAAGATATGTAGTGGGTTTTGCTGTTGCATTTTAGTAGCTTTGACTGTAAAATTGGTACTTTGTCATAGATCTAAGATGAATTATTTCAGCTTCACTCTGAGTACTCTGGGCAACTATTTTCCCCCATTTTCAAGTGCCTCTAACTTAGCCTCTGCCCTGTTTGCCGTTGTAGCTGTTATATTTTGAGGTAATTGCCATGTTCTCTTAGAAATAACCCAAACTAAACCAAATTTATCTTTTAGTTGAATTGTAAAGTACTGCAGGATTTTTGTAATGCGGATTGGTAGCAAAACCTTAATTGAATTTCCTTGCTCGTGGTCTTGTGTCTGGAGATCTTGACTGCACAGCTCTGTTTCTCTGAGGTGGATTGGCAGGTAGTGCTCTTAGCTTCCATAAGGTTCAGTAAATAAATTTTAATGCAGATTTTTTGGAATATTTATTAAATCCATCAGCATGTTTCACTGCATCAAAGATACCATATTTAGATGGATAGGCATGTTTAAATCCCACGTGCCTGTGAAGTACATGACTGCCTGTCAAAGAACTGAATTATGGTTTAAAACCAAATTGATCTATTAAGTTTTCATTGGCTGTCAGATGGGCTTTTGAAGGTGAGCAGAAAGGGACAGCCTGTGGCTGCTTCCCTGGGCATTCACATTTGTTGGCAGTACCTGAAAGCAGGGAGGTGCACCTGTGTGAAACACAACAATGTCATTTTCTACCATAAAAAGTCAGAGGCAAATGAATTGCTTTGTAAGATTTTGATCCTGGCTCTTCCACTTGCAAATTGACTCATTAACTGCAGTGCTTTGCCTGGGGAAGGGAAGCCTTGCCCTGCTGCAGTTGTTATATCAGCAGGTTCAAGAGTCAGCAAAGTTTGACTGCTTCAGAAATAAAGGTAATTTATGCATTACACCAATCCCTGAAGGTGATAGAGGCTGGGCTGTTTACAGCCTTGTTAAGGAGACAAAGGCTCTGGATTAACACTGTGTGACTACATTTTAATATGCTCTATTAAAATAGCCTATATATTCTCCAGAACTGCAGAACTTTGCAAGGTTTCCTAAACTGTCAGCACTGACTGAAAAATTCAAATTTCTTTGCTTTTATGAATTAGATTAATGGCATAAAGGTATCCCATCATCTCTCTCCATCCGTGTCCACCCCCAATTCTTTAACATGTTTTGTTCTGATCATTCATTTCAGAACCCTTTTTAAAAATTATTTTCCTACCTGTGAGATGCAGAAGGATTCAGGGTGAACTGAATCCTTATCCTCTGGAACGTTCTTTTTAAACTTCAGGTATTTTTTCCAAGTAATGGTTATTCATATTATCTGTAAAGTAAACCAGAAATGAACATTAAAATTAAATTAGTTTGTCTTCTGATAATCTGTTGGTTCATGTGTTCTTTGCATAAGATTTGATAAAGTCTGGGCAAAAATGTTGCCTTTTTAATAGTAAAGCTCAACCACAGATGGAGAAGTTCTTTACTAAATACTGAGTAGTTTGGTTTTCAAGGAATATTTGATTTTTCTGACCTTTGATGTCATTCTAATTTAATGTTACTTGAATTAAAATGTCATCTTTTTTTAAAGTGCCTAAAATAGACTTTATTAGTTTTCCTGAAAGCTATGTGGAGCTTTGCTTTGGCCTATTTAAATATTGAAAACAGCAGGATTTGAGATTTTTCTTCTAATCCTCAACTAATAGAGTTTAATGCTTTGTTTGGCCTACCTTGCACAGCCTAAGCAAAAGTTTTAAACAAGATTAAAAATATGACCTTATTAACCCATGACATCTAAAGATACAGAACAGGCCTGCAGAGACATCAGTCATTCCTTAGCCAGAAGAGCATTGGTGCCATCCCTGAACTACTCAGGATGTTCCAGAGGAAAACATTTTGACAGCCCAGCTTTTTTTCTTTTGTAGTTTTGTGCCAGCACCTGGGAATAAGAAATTAAAAAGGAAAGAATCTGTTTCTAAGTTGAATAGTCAGTCTTTGTGGTTGTGGAAAATAAAAGTTTGAGTACTTCTGGAAATTTGAGGTGCAACCTGGCTGGGATTTATTAAAAAAAAAAAAGAAGAGTTTGGCAGGGCAAAGAGATGTTGCTTTTGTGTACTTCACCTCATTAGTCCCTGGTAAAATGAATGTCACCTTTTTGGGTTTTTTTGTGAGAAGTTAGAGTTATTTGTAGGCTGCTGTTGGATGGATGATTGATGAACATGCTGAGTTCCAGAAGAATAAAGTGTCTCATTGTCATGGAAAGTTTATGCCTAGTAAACATTACAAAACACAAAACGCTGCGATACATTCACTGCTGTGTAATAGGATTCCTTGTTTACTGGGCAGGCTATAGGGCCATGGCAACAACACCAGAAATAGGAACTATGAGTATCCTTGTTGTAAAGATGATGATGGTTATCGAGCAGTTTGTTAATTGCTGGAGGTTAATGTTGCTCCATATTCATTATCACTTAGTAGCGAGAGGATCAGCCAAGAGGTGTAAATGTGGAAGTTTGACTGAAATCTTTAATTAAAATAATGAGGTTTATTGTATGGCATGGAAGAGTCAGGTCAATGTGCACCTCACTGATGCTTTGAGACAATTAATAGCGAGTGTTCCAGGGAGTAGAGAATAATGAGAGTTTGCTCAAAAACAATGCAAACTTCCTAAACTTCTCTTTTTCTAATGATACTCCAAAGCAAAGCAAAAAGAGTGATGACTCCTTAAAAATGCTGATATCTTGCTTGGCTTTCAGCATATCAGTTGCTCTTTTGATATAAACAGGGCAGAATCTGGATACATCTTCATTAAGTTCAAGATCCAGCTGAAATTTGGAGGCAGAATAAAGCCAGACAAATTGCTTACACTGTTGTTGATAAACACTTTCAGCTTTCATACCATTATTTGCATATTTTTAATAATTAAACATGATTTTTAAAAACTGAAAGCGGATGGTGGTTTTGTAACTGTGCACTACTGAAAAATAGAATATTTGTGCACCCTAACTCTTGTTTGTGGAATGGAGAGTTTGTCAAGACCTGGGGCAATAGAAAGCATTGCAGTTAGGAAGGAAGAGGGTGAAAAGCCCTCCGTTTTTCCTCTCTTATCCTGTTTAATTTATTTTCCTTAATGTGGTGCTTTTGGCCTTTCTTGGCTCACTGCCTTGTTCTCATCAGTGGTGCCAAATCTCTAAAGCAAAAAACTGGTAATCTTCAGGAATAAGGTGGTCTGTAGGTAGGTGGAGAAGTCTAGGAAAACATAGAATTTTCATCTGATTATTGATCATTCAGTTCTCTCTCTGCATCAAGCTTCACTGACCTTCCTGTTCCTGCCCCACACTTCTGAGGACGTGTGGTCAGTGAGGAGCTGATGTTTCAGGATAATCACATTTGTGTTTGTTGGAGTTGTGCTGCTGATTAAGATGTGTTCCCTACACAGCAAAGTCATCCTGCACAAGATGATTTGGTGCTGCTGTTTGCTTCCCCTCTGCAAGAGCAGCACTTGCATTGCAGTCGTGCTGTCACAGCTGGGGAATGTACAGCCAGATCCTCCACACCTCTGGCTAAAAGGCAGAATAGCGTGGGGCTGGCATGGTGCTCTTTTCCTTGACTCTGTCTTTTATAAAGGTTGCCTTAATTTTTCATTTGATAGCCAAAATTCCCACCACTTCTTAATGTCTGTCTGCCTTGTTGTTGGAGTAGTATTTTTTTTTCCTGCTGTTCTTCTGTATTCTTGATTGGTGAATATGCTTTCAGTTTCATTTTGGTTTTTGACTGTGAGTAATTATAGAAAGGAAGAAGTGATAAAAAGCATTTGCAATATGCTTACTGAATTAACTCCATAAAATGAGGTTTTCAAGCTGGAGTCTGTAAGCTGAAAGTGTGAGTTACTATCTTTAAAAGGGTAAAAAAAGGAAATGCTCTTGGTACTTCATAGTCTCTGGGACACTGTGCTGGAAAATGTTAGTTTTCAAAACAAAAAAAAAAATTAAATGTTGATATAAATATTCCATAATCAAAGAGTCCTGTAAAAGCAGTTCAATGAAGATTAAAAGGTCACTTAGACATTTTAGCTGGCTTTTTTTAGTAATTACATGGCTAACTTGGTTTACCTCAAAGTAGTGATTTTATGCTGTGTACAGCAAGAAATTAATAATGTGAAAAATGTTATCATAGTGCTTTGCAATTAGGTTACAGTTTACAGGCTCAATGCTAGTAATACTTTTAGGGTGCTAATTCCTGGTTATACCAGATGTTTGATCATGCCTTTCATTTGATTGCACTATTCAGCATTGAAATTAACTGGTGTCAGATTTGACACAAAATGCAGTACAAAGGAGCAGAGGCGATGGCTTGCACTGTCCTGCTCCAGCCTGTTGGGCTCGTTAATGTGACTGCAGTTAATCCCAAATGATAGTGCTCATTCCAAGTGGTTTTCTAGCCTACTCCTCTGTTCGTAGTCAAGAGGTAATTTTGTATACTTGGTTAACCCTTTACTGTCTGTGTTTCACATCCAGACTGTGCGAATGTCTTGTGTCAGGTTGAGTTCTCTGCTGTGGCTTGTTCTGCTAAGGCATCGTTTTTGTGCTTTTAATTTTTTTGTGCTTTGAGGTTCTTTGGTCTCCTTTCATTTGTTTCTGCTTTTAGTAACTCACCCTTTTTTCCTTTCTGTTTGTTTCCAGTGTCTACTTTCCTAAAGAACTTTCACGTATGTCTAGTATTTTGCATTCAGATGAATCAAAATTTGTTTGATTCTGCAGAATGTCTTAGTCCCAGTCTAAGACTGTAGTAAGTTTTTATTAAAGCATAATTAGACACTGATTTTTGGATGCAAATAGATGTTACTGCTTAAAATAGATGCAAATAGATTTTACTGCTTAAATAGAAAAGTTTTGAGATATTTAATTGAGCCTATCTACAAAAGTCTTCAGTGTCTGAAAGCACTTTGGACGATACAGTTTTGATAGAATATTTTTCAAGTTCATGTTCTGTTTTAAAAAGGTGTTCTGCTTTGTGGCTTACAAATTTAATGATGTATCTTTTTTTATTACAGGGAGAAGAAAATGAAAATTCAAGATATTAAAAACAATATTAAAGAAGCTATAGAGGTAAACTTAGGAGCTATTGGTTTTAACTATTCCGAGTGGCTATTTAGACACTCTCTGCAATATTTTACTTGTGTTTCCTTGCAGACAATAGTGACAGCAATGGGCAATTTGGCACCTCCAGTGGAACTAGCCAATCCAGAGAACCAGTTTCGAATCGACTACATCTTAAATTTAGCAAACCAGATAGACTTCGATTTCCCTCCGGTGAGTAATTCACAGTGGCTGCAGCCATGCCTTTTTGCAAGTGATTATGTTTCACTGCCCTGTAGTAAATATTTCCCCAGAACAGCGAGCTGCTCTCTGGGAACTGCTGCAGTAGGTGCCTTTGGTGAGTGGTAATCGAGTTTACAGCAGCACAGCCAGAATATTCCAGCTGATCCTTCAGGAACATGGAGACCCTTGTCTGCTTTTTGTGCTCTGGTGAAATAATCAGCCTCAGAGTCAAGATGGACAGTGCTGGGCGTAAAGTTTGGATATTGTTGGGAATTGCCCTGCCCAAAACGAGTGGAGATATACACAGCACTCTGTTGATGGTTAGCTGGCATTTAGTGATGCTGATTTCTCGCTTCTGGAACAGTGGAGTTTTCTTGCTGATTCAGACTCTGTGTCAGCCAGGCTTTCTTCAGAGGCTCCACACACACATCCTTGCCCCAGCCCTCCCAGTCCTGGTTAATCATTCGAGGTGCCAGCAGTCCCAGAGTAAATGTAGGAAGGATCATTATTTGGTTGATGATACAACTTTGTGCCCACTCACGGTGATTAATTTCTCCTGTATCTCAACCAGACTTGTAGCAGAAGCCTGTGAAAATACAGTTTGCAAACACTGAACACTTAAACACTGAGAAGATATTTTTGTTAATTGCCATGAAGTACCTTTTACTTGCAGTAATGCAGGAGTGTTTCAAAACTTGCATTTCTCTCTCTGTGCACTGTTCCAGGGGGCTGAGGGGAGGAGTTACGATGATGTGTCAGAAATCATGATCTGTTTACACCAGAATTTTGTGTCCAGCAGTAGTCAGTCCTAGATGCTTGAAATGAAAGTGCAAGTGCAAATAATAGTAAGATGTTAGATAGTTTGCACCACAGCAAGGTTTTTGTAATTCTTGACTTGTAAGCGTTCTTGAACAAGCTGGTGTGTGAGACCAGCGACAGTTACCTTTTCCAAATGTTGCTGCTTCTAGGAATTTCTCTGCTTTGGTCAGTCTTTATCAAAAGAAAAATAACCAACCAACCAAACCCACATGCTTTTTGCACATGGCAGAAGTCGGGTGACATTAGCAATTAATTGGAATTACTGCACTGTAATCTTCAAATCAGATGATTTTCAATGTTCAGCTGGCACAGACAGGTTGATAGAGGGGAGATGTCTGATTCTAGCACATAAAATGTAGTAATTGTCATTTTGTCTTAAAGCATGATGAATTTGAGATTTTGAGATTTTTAACTTCACACCTCTTTAATTTAGACATTTATCAGTGTTACTCACAGAAATACTTGATCCCTTCATGGATGATCTCTCCTGCTGGGGACACAGAAAAAATTATGCTTTGAAGATAGTTTTAGGAGAATATTTGAGAGAGAGCTGGCTCCTAAACTGGCTGTGTGCCCCAGCTCTCCTACTGCCATTGTTTGTGCTAGTTCAGGTTGTGATCTGTAACAATGCTGCAACAAGTTCCTATGACCTGGCTCGCACTGAAATACTGGATTTTCCTTGTCTGTTCTGTCTCGGAGGTTTTTTTTTTCTTCCATTCAGTTGGAGTGCAGTGATTTCTTTTAATATTTTCCTTTTTTTCACTGAAAGCAAGGTGTAATTGTGTGACTTACAAGGTCCATAAATAATTCCAAGTTCAGTGAAGAATCTTTGAGGTGTTGAATGACACACAACTTCAGGAATAACAGTGCTCCAATAAACTAGTTTTTCTTCTCTGAGCAAAGGTATTGTCTTAAATTTTTAAGCCCTGAGTCTACAGAGGTTTAGGCATGTGCAGAACTTTGACTAGTGGCTCACTTCATTGACATGATTAACTATTTCATATGGAAATGTTTGTAGGGTTGAGGTTTTAAACTGGATATGCAGTAGCCACAGATGTTGAAGGACTGTTGTTGGCTCTCTGTGCCCTTGGTGATTATATAAGTTACTATGTCTCTGATTTCTGAGTGTGTCTGAATGTAGGTTGTAGTCCTTTGGTACCTGGAAAACTGAACCTGCATTTTAATTGCATGATTCAAATCAAGTTAAGATCTAGAGTGTCCTTAGATGCCAACTCTCAGTGCATAGTGTCAGAAATCACAATTCTTGAGTACTACTCAAGGTCATCATCTTCTGTGTGTGAAGGAGTAGTTGAAATGAATTTTAAAGTAGAGGCCAAAATCTCTGTTTATAATTCCCTGTGGAACAGGTGGAGCTAGAATGCAGGTTTCCTAACAGCAGGGTTCAGTGTGATGTGAAAGGCAGAAGAAGGTCAAGAACAATGTAGGAGCTTTATGGTGTGATGCTAATATTGGGATCTGGCTCTACATGTAAATTAGGATTCAGAGAGCAACTTTTGTATTCTGATAGTCTGATTCTTTTCTTAGTCTGGGTCTCCATCTGTTTGCTTTGCAGTTTTTGACTTTACAGGAAATGTGTGTCATTTGTGTAGACCATATTGTTTTGAATTAAAAAAAAAATAAAAAACAACAGCTTGAGTTAAAAATAATGTTGGTACAGTGTAATGCTAGGTTAAACATCCCCTTTAAAGCTGAAAATTTAGTATGTTGGGGATCTATTAATTCAGCACAGTTGGTATTAAGAAATTAGATTTCTTGAATGCAAGCAGTAGCATATGGAGAGAGGAAAAACGTAGTACTGACTGAAAGGAATTCTGTCCACATAATCGTGCTGGTGTTTTAAAATATGGCAATTTTTAGTAGATCAGATCTATAGTTGAGGCTTCCAAATGGCATTTCCATTGTTACTGTCCTTTGATGCATTTAGCTTAACACAGCTCTATGGGTGTGTTTTCAGTGCCAGAACTCAAGCTCATAAGTAGTTTCAATAATTCAAATTAGCTGTATATCTGTCTCAAATGTCAGGTGATGCTGGGTTAACTGGGTTATAAAAGTGATATTTTCATTCCTGTTCTGCATACCAGACAGTGGTTAGAATATTTTCTCCATCCCCAGGACCAGCTAGAATAGTGGCCGCCTTCTCATCCCTTTCTTTTTGCTCTTACTTTTAGAAGAGGGAAGGAAGTGTTCATGTTCTATCAACATTTCACACTCCATGATCAACCAAATTGAACCAAGCTGCCAAGTAAAACCTATTTACTTTGGGTCACAGTCCATTTATAATTCTCTGGTTTTAATGAACTATTCAAAATAGCTGAGCAGGATTTACAGCTGCCTATTTTTAATTGATCTAGACTCTGCTGAGGAGGCTGTCTCTTGAAAATACCATACTAAATTCAGAAAAATAGTATTTAGAAAGTAGTAGAATCAGAATATTAGCTATTGAAAGGCAAAATATCAGAGGAATAACTCCAGCCTATGGCTGTCTAGGTTGAGGATGTTTAGAAGAGATGCTGATGTTGTCTGCAGGTCTCTTGGTTCCAGTTTAAATTTTATTACACTGCTGCATTGTAGTTATTTTGAATCTCCCACTACCACTGCTGCTGAATGGTTTTATTATGGTTTCTGAGTGGTGTCCTTGAGCTCTACCACACTCTGGCTTCAGCCTCAAAGGCAGCTCAGCATCCCCTGTGCCCACAGCCAACCCTTCCCTCCGCTCCGCAGCGGGATGTGCCACCCGCACTGGGCCAAAAAAACCTCCACTGGGTCCCCGGTGTAAATCAGACCATTGAACCAGCCCAGGTTAAAAATAACCCTGGTAACCCTTACTCCTTCTCTCTTCTATTTTGGGGAGATTATTTTTAACAGGGATCAGTTTTGAGGGCTGATTTACAACCTGGCCCGTGGGCAATGTGGTACAAAGGAGGTGGTGCACAGTGTGATCCCTTAACCTGCAGCAGGGTCAGAACGGGGCTTTGGAGTCCCTAAAATGGTTTTGACACCAAAATTTTCAAGAAGGTAACAAGATAATAGAGTCTTAGTAAGAAAAGATGTGAACTGGGATCTCTTTGCTGCCAGAAGTGTTCCTTAATTATGTAGGCAACAGAAGAAAATGATCTGTCCCCGTAGATAACCACCCTGATGGGTATAATGATAGATATATTATTATTCCTGTCTAAATACATCATGAGAGAAGAAGAGAGCTGTTCTGGTTTGACAGCATCACTAGCTTTATAAAGTAATGACAAACATATTCACTGCAGTGGGGGACATTTCCCGTGGGGATATCTCAGATGTCAGAGATTTTGGGGTGTGAAAGTAGGGAAAACATTTTCTTTGGTGAGGATACTCGTGGGAAGCTGGGAAAGGTGGGAGACAGTGCCTGGTTTCTTGGGTGTCTGGACAGTATTGTGTACAGTTTGGATACTTACACAGAGACAAGATTTGGGGCTCCAGCTTTTTCTTGTCCAGGTTCTCTTTATGATTTTGAGCAAGACACCTCAAAGTCCTATTTACCTTTTTTTAGTGCCCTCTGTCTTGTTTTGTGTAAAAGAGTGATAAACACATATCTTCGAGATGCATCTCGAGGTGCAGAATTAGTAGAAAATGTGGATATGTAAAGTATTTTTTCCTCAAGAATGTTAATGTTCAGAGAAAGGAGTGGGAAGTCTTACAGACAGTATCAGTGATGTGATGCTAGATCCTCTGAAATAATCCTTACTTACTCTTTTTTAAATCTCTCTTATTTACACAGAGCAGCTCCCTCTAATTGGGCTTCCAGATAATCCAATTGAGTTTACCTGATCAGAGTTTAACAGGAACTTTTGTAAAGCTGGTTTTCCTATCCTTTATTAGCAGAATAAATTCTTGAATACAGATTAATGAAAGAGTTCTTTTGAAGCCTTCTTTTAGTATAAGGTCTGTCAGGCAGGCAGCCAGTTGATTTCATTTCTGTTTCCCGTAATTGAAATGTGTATAACTACTAAAGATTTGCAAATTAATCTCCTGAAATCTCTGATTTTTGTCTACATGGATAAATGTCTGATAGGAATGTTTTACTCTTATGTGTGACAAGCAATATCTTGCAAATTTTGTTAGTGCTAATGTATTTATTGGAAGTGATTTTTTTAAAATTTCAGCCCTTTGAATTCTGCAGCGCTTTCACTGACGTGTTCACATAATTCTGTTGAAATCCCACAAAGAACTTCCTTAAATTGGAGAATCTGCAGCCCAGGACTTGAGACAATGGACATTATATACATGTCTTTTCTGTAGTCCAGTTGCTTTTGTAGTACAAAAACCCCTCACCCTATGTTTTGCTTTATTATTATAAATTTATTTGATTAGTATTTGAAGTAAAAGCTAATGCTTTATTGTGAATTTGTATTTTTATCCAGTAAATTCCCACCATACCAGACCATATTTACAGGTTCAGAAGTTCACGTGACTTAATTTCTCTTGATAGATCTTCTTTATTTTCCTCAGAGCAATCTTAAAGAACAAGAACAGATTAATTCAACTTATGTTGGAATAGAAGAGCTGTCAGCTGAATTAAACAGGAAATAGGTATAATTTAATATAGAAATTCTTAAGCATTTTCTGGTTTTAATCACAGTAAGAGACTATCGCAAAATATTGGTGTATGCATAGATGAAATAAAATTATACCTGTGAGCCTCTCTGGTATTACAGTGGATCCAGCCACAGCCCTGTTGTGTCCAGCTGACTGGTCAGGGTTTTCAGCTGGTCTTTGGAGAGTACATGACATTTCTTCAGCGTTCCAGTACAACTTAAGATTTTTTTTTTTAAGCTCCCAAGAAACAGGGTGTCTTTTTACTCTTAAAAAGAAATCCCAGCAATTAAGCAGAACTTTAAATTAATTTATTGTGAGTATATTTGAGCTTCATTTTTTCATGTAGACTTTATTGTGAGCCTGTGAACACTTCTATGAGTACAGATGCTGCTTCTTCAGGAAGATTGTAAGAGGGTTAGTGAGCTGTCTTTGGGATTTGTCTGAATTTAGAATGACAAGAACTATTTTATCTTACACCCTTTTCTGTTGGTGGAAGTTTCTGGCAAAAGGTGGGGTTTTGTTTCCACCCTGAAAGGAGGCAGCAGTTTAGTGTGGTCCCAGGTGCTTGTTTTTGGTACCATGTAAGGTAATAAAGTCATTTGATTTGACTGTTCAAGCTTGCTGTATATTCATTAAAGAAAAAGTAGCTAAATGATGTAGTATGAAAGACATTTTCCAAACTCTCATTTAAGGCTCAAAGGAAATTTATCAGAGTTTTATTAAACTTTCCTTAGACTGAAGTCTCCAAAAATAGCTGATGGTTGAACTGCCTCTATCACCACTCTAAACTACCCTGATAGAGAACTGAAATGGGGTAGAAGACCTCTTTGTGCCTTTTATGCTGTCAGGAAGTTTGATCCATTAATGACTTGCCTCTTTCTGTGTATGATACACTTTGAAGAAGCAGAGGAACACTGATTATTTGGTTTAAATTGCAGAGGAATCTTGACGAAATGGGGAGCAGGCTTGGTGCTCTCAGCCAAAGTGAATTTTCCTCCTTAATTAACCTGAGGAGCTGTGTTCTGGTATCAACAGATGAAGTTTCTGTGGCGATTAAACTTCTTGTGAAAGTAGAAATAAAAGAGAAATGGTTTGATATTCTGCTAGTGAGAACCAAAAACACATTGTAGCTTATGGGTAGGGATTTGCGTGTTGGCACATTTCTCAAATGCTGTGGTGTTTTGAAACTCTTAACAAAGGGGAATAATGTGAGTTCAAACTTGACAGAAATTTCTTAAATAGAATTCCCTTCCCATTGGCCAATCCTTGCAGCCACATCCAGTTTAATTTGTACTACTAGAAGTTACCAAGCAGACACGCAGAATATTTCAGCATCGTTCTTCTTTTCCAAGCATGAAAAACTATTGATAATGAGACTGAATCCTTGCTGAAAATATTTCTGACTCAGTTATGGGAAGTGCTGAGTGCACTGGCCTCTCCCAAAGAGTTTTATATTCAGCTCTGGACACGTGCCAGTAACTGGAGAATATCTTCAACTATTCGTAGGTATGCGTTTCCTTTGTGATATCATCAGCTCATTTGCCCTAAAATAGCAAGCAATAATTAACACTTGTTCACACCATTAGGAATGCAGATGTTTCCCTATTCAAGTAAGTGCCTTATTAAACTGTCTGATTTGACAAATTCAACGCATTCTGGTATCCCTGCCCAAACTTAGGGAGGATGAAAAGTTGCCATGAGTTCCCTTCTCTGAGTGCCCTTACAGTCAGTAGGGATCACTTGATTTCAGCTACGAGCAATGAGAAATAAATCAATTTGTTGGGTACTTACCTGTCCTGGAAGGAGCAGATCAGCTGGTGCAGTTTGTCTGGGAATGCTCTGTGCTGCCCTGCCATCCCGTGACCTTGCCTTGTTGCAATGCCTCGCTTCTGGAATGTAGCAGAACTGCCTGGCTCTCAGGAAAGGAAAGTTCATGCTCCCCCCTGGCAGAGTAGGTCTGTGAAGGGGTTTGAAATCAATAGTTGGTGCTACTTTTAAAAGCTGAACACACTGGGAAGCAAATGTCCTCCAGGAGACAGTTTTACAGTTAGAAGCTGGTTTGGTTTGACCTTTAATCATTAGGTTTGTAAGTCGGTGACCTATTTAAAACTCTTATTATGAAATGTGCAGCTCCATGGGACAGTGAACTTTGCCCAGGAATTGAATCCCAGTTTTAACCACAACGTTGTGTAATGGTTGTGCACACCTTTTAGGAGGTAAGGTTTTTTTCAATGGCATTGACTTTTGCTGGAATTGGTAAATAAACTGTTCTGCTGAAGGATCCACCCTATATTATATTCTACAAAGAAAAGGTAATGTTGCATGTCCATGCTAAGTTTCCTGTGAATATGGTGTCACAGTGGCGAGGACTGTGCCAATGTTTTTCCCTGCCAACATCCTAATGCCTATAAAACATTGCTTCATAAACATTTTTTTTTTAAGTCTCTTGAGTATTTATGTATCTGGAGGGAACAACGCCTTGTAGACAGTATGTCCAGTTATATTCTTTCATTTTCTACCAACATTTTATCCTTTTAGAATGCTTCTCAAAAGCAGATCTTGATTCCTTTATTTTTTCCCAGGCCTGGAGTTTGTCTCTTGAGGATTATTTTTTTTAACAACCAAAGCGGTCAACCCCGAAGTTCTTTAACACTTTCTGTAGTTTGACTTTAAGCAAAACCACTGTTTACTTGCTGCCATTTATTCAACTTGCTGAAATTTTCCAATTTAAGTAGGTTTTAAACTTGATTAGACTCTGCATTGCCCCCTTTCTAATCCAGAATTCTGTCAGCAAGATCCTTCTGGAAGAAGGAACTGTTTTCCAAGCATCCGTTCTACATTTCCACTGATGGGTTTTTTTCTCTAGAGGTCTGCAGAGATTCCTGTAAGTGAATACAAGTGATTTACAGATGTTGCCTATTGACTCATTGGATTGGGAAGCTTTCAGGAGGTGGAGAAACTGTCGCCTCATAAATAAAACATTAATGATGGAAAATGATTTCACAGAAATGCGGCTTTCTAACCGTTGTGGCGCTAGGGTATCGTGAGAGGTGAGGTTTCCTCATCAGCAGCAAGTCTTGGTCCTTGATCCTTCCGTTATCTAAGCAAGACCAGAGAAGGTTTACCCAGACAGAGGATTTTCTCAGGGTTTTTTATAGTTTCCCAGAAGTGGAGCCTGTTCTTGGGGATTGTGCCCGGAATTCAAACTATGCCCCTGCCCAGCCTGAGCAGATTCAGTCAGGCCCTGTTTGTTCTCTTCAGATCTGTGTTACACTGACATTCCTTTCCCTGAGTGTTCTCCTCAAGGATTTCTCCCTCTTTAGGGTTATGTTAACGCTTTGGGACATGTAAAGTCTGCTCTGGTGGGGAATAAATGCTCCAATCCTGACATAAAGCTTAGGAGGAATTCACTCCTCGCCTTCCCTGGTGGTGCCATCCTGTCACCACTTCTGTTGACTTTTGTTGCTTTACACAGCTTCAGCTGTACTTTAAACAGGATCTTGGGTGTATATTGTGACACTGCAGCATTTTATTTTTTTAATGGAAAATGACATAATTTGAATTTTTTTTTTTCAATTTTAAGTATGCATTGGGCAAGAATGCATAATGTGATCATGCACTGCAAATGCTATGGATCATTTAGAACCTAATGTTCAAATCCTGTTTGTTGTGGAATGTCATCTCAAACCAAATTGTTATTTGGTATTATTTGTTTATTTTAGCTGTTTTGTTAGGAATTCCATTTTCTAGTGCAAGAAAAACCTGTGTTGATGCTGCTGTAGAGTCTGTTATATTAGAATGTGCCAGCAAATGAATCAGTGTTGTGGAAACAAGAAGCAGACATGTAAGGACTAGTTTTCTGGCTATTTCTTTTCAGGAAATTTTCCTGCTACTTTTGGTTAATTTGTTTCCTAACTCATTATTTTTAGTGCTCTCAAACAAATTATACCTATTTAACTAAAAAAACCCCAACCTTGTTGCTAACTTGATTTTTCTAGTGGCCTCTGAAGCCCCTGTTTTACCTAAATACATAACAAATCTTGTGGTTTTACTTGCCTTCCCTGAGAGTAGCCCCAGGCTACATTCCATGACTCAAATGGGATGCTGAGGATTTCTTGTGTTATTCTTTTTCTTAAATATTATTTCAGAGCTGTGGTTAGTGTAGGTGTACTGGGGAGGAGGGAGAATCTGGGTTTTTGCAACCAGCTACTATGTCTTAATTCTAAAATCAGTCACTACAGTGAGGAGGCTTCTAATAAAGCAGGAGATGAACTCTGCAAGCCTGATTCTGACTTTGCTTGGGTGAACAGCCTTCCTGGTTCACAGCTGTGTAAGGTGGCTCAGCATTAGTCCCAGCATGTGTGAAGATGTGTGAAGATGTGTTTGATGTGGTCTAAAGACAAAAGGTTATGTATTAATGAAAGACCTTCATATTTGACCATCACAAGTCATGGTAGTTCACTTTTAAAAACACAATTAATACAAACAAAAAAAAAAGGACTAAAAGTAACAGCAAAAACCCATCCCGAAGGAAACCCCACTGTGTCTTAGTATAATAACCTATTACTCTTCAGTTGTTGTAGATCCTGATTTTGAAACCCCAATAAGAAGTTGAAAGAATGTGGAATTAAATTCTTTTTCCATCCCACATGGACAGTTAATAATCATACGGAGAAGATTGCTTAAGTATTGCTGGTTATAGTTCAGATTAGCAGGACAGGCATAAAGGCAGTTTTAAATATTTTATTGCTAATTTGGCCTAACAAGGCACAAACACTGATCTTTATCCCATTATTGGAATTCACATATTTTCTTAGAAGTGAAAACTGCCCTTAGAACACAGGGAGAACTCTTCTAAACAATATGTAACTGTTCTGGTAAACTAAACCCTGGGCTTTCTATTATCAATGTGTTTATGCTAGGGCCAGGAACTGGTTTTATTTTTCATCCCATTTTAAGATCTGATTGCAGAAATTACTCCAAATGTAAGGCATTATGGAATTTAAAAGGTCTTGGAAATAATTGCTTTATATCAGCTCTCTGCCAAAGTGTCGTAGTTGTACTGAGAAACAGTAATGAGGAAGAATTTTTGTGGCAGGGTTTTACTGTGCTGTGACTTTTCTTATTAAAGCACTACCTTTTTTCACTTTATATCTACATTTGTAGGTGATGAAGAATGTTTTACTGCATTTTCTGCAAACTTACCTTTGCCTAGTTATTTGTCCATTTGAATCAGCTGCTGTTTCAGCAAAAAAAAATCTTGTACAATTGCAGATTCCATTTTTCAGTTTCTCAGCTTTGTAGTAATCAGTTGAGTGAGCCATATGGTGTTCTGTATTGGACGATTGTTACTTTTAAAAATAAATATAGAAACTTTCCCCAAAATGGGTTTGGTTCAAATACAGTGAGATTGCAGATAATTCCTCCTCTCTTCTTTACTTTATCTTCCTTCTCCTTATTGCTTTGGAAAGATGCGTTCCTCACTGTGCTCTGATACAGTCAAAGGTGACTGACAGTCCCCCAACTGCCAAGAAACTGGAAATCTTCAAAATTAAAGTATCCAACGAACATAATTCCAGCAGTGGGAGACAGAAAACTGAGGACTGAATTTAAGATGTTGGTTCATCTTTTATTTCCTTTAATAGCAAAAGCAAATGGTCATGCAATCTGCAAATACTAAAAATCAAGTAAAATCTTCTTACCTACTTTTGTAAGAAATTTAGCTGGTCTTTTTGTTCATGAACAGTTCATAAAAGCAGGGAACAAACTGAAATCTAATACCATCTATAAACATCATAATCTCTTTAAAAGAAATCAGAACAAAATTTAGATGTGTATTTTGTGTTTACTCTCATTTTTGTGTATGTGCAGCTAGTGAATACTTAATAGCAATAAAAGGACAATCAGATTTGCCTCTGATGGGCTGCTTCCATCATTGGTATTCACAATTGTGTGATCACACAATCACATATGCATCTTATACCTGCCAAGAAGAGGGTGCTCTGAAAATCAGCATCACTAAATGGACTGTAAGAGGCCTTTAATCATCTTTCAGATGCAGTTTAAAGGATTTACTGTTCTGCTACAGTTCAGGTGTTAATTAACATTCTGGTAGGAATGTGAATTTTTTTTTAAAACTCTTTTCAAAGTGAAACTTTGGAATGTGTCCCCTTTCTTTGTACTACACTGATAGTAAAGGAATGTGAGAGACTGATATCCCGAGAGATGGAGGAACCTTGAAGAAGTACCATGGCTATTCAAAAATAACACATTCTCCTTTAAACTTATTCTGCTGTAAAGAAAAGAGGTGGGGAGAGATAGAATATATACAACAGCTGTTTTAAAGGTCTTGTGCTGGTCTGGATTAAAAAAAAAATTATTTGCTACTTAAAATCAGAATGAAAGTATTTTGCCCAAAACACTTCAAAGCTCTGAGAGATAGCCAAGGAACGCCCATGGTTGTTGATAAGAGGAATGCCCACAGTGGTGTCTGTGCGTATTTTAGTCACCAGGCTGCTGCTGTTCTTTCTAAGTCTATTCAGGATTCTCAGACTGATGACCAGAAGTTCAGTCCCATGTTGCACACACGCGGTTGGAGCCAAAGTGCATCTTTCATATGCAAAATGAAAGGGCGTTTTTGGTTGTGAACTTGTGTTGCAGGTTCAACAAAACTGAAGCGTTGCATTTCTGGCTGTCTGCTTTCATATCTTGGGTTACAGTTTTTAAGGCTGAGACAAAACATGATCTAGCCTTGTATCACTGTCTTTCTTCTGTAGTGCAATGTCTTTTTACACTGTAAAAGAATAAATTTACGAAAGTGGTACAGAGTTAAGTAAGATACAGATGTCAGTATAGTCCCTGAAGATCCTCACTAACTTGCAAAGTCACGTAAAGCTTAATTATCATTACCATTCTTGTAGGAATTATAGAGAAGTAGTGTTTCATTGAAGAAAAATCACGACGGCCACATAAATGTAAAATACAGTGACATCATGAGTTAAAGAACAAATGTTACCAAACAGCACTGATCATTAAAAATGCCAACAAAATTGTCACTAATGAGACTTTAACCCTTCTTACAGTAGATGGTTGGATTCAATCAGGGATTGAGAAGCAGTTCTTTAAGTGTTACAGAATGTTGAAATCAAACTTAGAAAGCCAACTGAACTTGTATTGAGGTTCTAAAGCATGGTTAAAGATCTTTATTAAATCTGCTCCATTTCCTGCTCACTGCAAAATGAAATGACACGTTGCTATTTGACGATTCTCCTCATCTCTAACCCGTTTCCTAACACTGTTTTCCCATTTCAGGAGTTTTATGAACACACAAAAACACTTTGGCAGGATGAAGGTGTGAAAGCCTGCTACGAGAGATCCAATGAGTACCAGCTGATTGACTGTGCACAGTAGTGAGTATTGCTCCATTCCACTGCACTTGGCTTTGTGACTGAGGGGAGTGACACTGGTTTGATGTCCTGATGCTTGCTTTCCCTTATCCCTGGAAAAGGAATGTGTGGTGCATAATGAATTCTTGGTAATCAGCTGTTCAGAGAGGTGGGACAAACTGGTGTTCAATTAGACAACATCTACATTGAAAACCTTGCAGGTGCTTCCAAAAGGTTTTTCAAAAGGCTGTCCCCTTAATGAGGGGACAGTTTTATTGTCTCCAAGGCCAAATTTCCTGCCTCTTCCACTTGGCCCTGTCCATTCCAGACGCCAGCTTCAGGTGCTGCAGCAAGTTTCAGTAAGTTGGAGAGAATGTGGGTGGGAAAAAAACCCCGTTTGTCACTTTGCACTTTTTCTAGTGCAGTTCATTTAACTGGAAACAAAGATAGGGGAGCAACAATCATGGCAAGCAGCCTGTGATCAGTCACCACAGTTCTGCTTGTGTGCCTTCATGCACAGATCTGAGAAAGAGTTATTCTCTTCTGGTATTTATACTGCTGGGGTAATTAGTATTGTCTTGAGAGTCTGCTGCATGTTTGCAGTTATTTATCACATCCAGCAATATACTGTGGTTCAGGATTTTTTTATGGCAAGGTGCTTGAGTTAATTGTGGCTATTCCTGGTACTTTTGTTGTGCATACTCAAGAATTGCAGGACTTAAACTTGAAATATTAATGCTTAAAACTATGCTTTGTTAGTTTATGTTCTCTCTACTTCTTTTGGATAAGCTGAAATAAGGTTTAATGGTCAAGAAAATGAAGGTTTCTTGTTTCACATAATGATGGCAACTGCAGTTTGTCTAATACTGCATCTCTTAAAGAACATTTGATGAAATAAAATCTGTAAGGTTCTTTTGTTTGTTTGTTTAGGCAGACTTAAAGGTAAATCAACAATTAGCTCTGTTTGAAAAGAGACAAGAGAGATAATTTTACTATGCCTTGCACAGCTCCAGGTCTGTAGGAGCCTCTTTGAAGTTTTGCCATTGTTTCCAGGGTGAATTTGTTTGATGTGTAACGATGTCTTTTGCATTAGGGGACTAATGTTTGATCATTTGGCACGGAGCTTTTTGCAAGTTCAGTTGCTACAAAATAAAAAAGTACTAAGATTTTCATTTTCAGACAAGCATCCAGTAAATTTTGTATTTCTAGTGTAAAGTTGATAGAAATGAGGAGGAGCTGGGTTTGTTTCTGGTTACTATTTGTTAATAGTCAGCTTCTATGCTGGGAAGAAGGAAAGACTGTTGAGCACTAAGAGGGTTTTGTGTTGCCCTTTTTTTGTCCTGAATGCACAGAAGAAAGCTAAAATTCTTATCATCCCTGGACATTGACTTTTCCATGGATCAGCAGGGGAGGTGGCCCTCATGATGGCTTTACCATCCTGCTCCATCTAGTGGAACACTTAATTCTACATCATGGGCTGTTGAGCCAAAAATAAACTTTGAACATTGCTGACAAATTAGATTTTTTTTTTTCCCCTTAAGAAAATAAAGTAAAAATTCCTGTCTCCTTCTAAAAATATTTCATAATTCTAATATTTATTCAATGTGATATTGAAGTATATGACACCATAGTCTAGCAGAAGGAGCTTTCTGATTGTTAATTTCGGAAGTTTCTGTCCTTTCTGGCATTTCTGACCATGCAGTGGTGTTGTTTTTCATAACAGAATATTCATAGTAGGAGTTTTTTTTTTAATCGCAAAATATTTGCTTGGAGCTTAATGTCACTTTGAAATGCTGAACTTGGTTTTATCACATTAAATTTTCAAGGGACCTAACAAAAATTGCTTCCTATAAAATCTGACTTGATTGATACCTTTAAATTACCTGGTGAGCACACGCTAACAAAAATGTGGCAAAAGCAAAATATAAAATGTATCTGAAATGTATTAAAGTAGGACTATTTCAATATGGATGTGCAAGTTACTGCAGTTAGTGCTAATAGAAGTGAAAAGAGAATATTGAGCAAACTCTATTGGGGTTGTCAGTTATTTCAGAGAGGTGTTTTGGGTTCTGAACACTTAGCCCCTTTGGAAGTCCCCAACAAGAAAGTCGTACTGGAAATAGGAGATGGAAAAGTGGCTTTTCTCTTTCAAGATCCATCTGGCTTCTTGAAAGTTGCATAAATGGATTATTTGCTTAGTGGATTGCCTTAGAATTTTAAACAATGTTTCTTGTTCACAAAAATTAACTTTTTAGAGTTGTTTGTAAAAAAATTTAATTTTTTTCAACTGTGATTTTTTGAGGGGTGAATTGCTTAGTGTAAAGTTTGTCTTGGTATGGGCTTATTTAACATTTTGAGTTTTTTTAAAATGGAGGTTTTTTCACTACCGTGGCACAGTTTTATATAGGAAGCTTTGCAAGAACAGTCTGCTGAATGTTAAAAAATAATTTTGCCTGTCTTTTAGCAATTCTCCTTTCCATGGATAAAAGCTGATTGTCCATGCAGACAGCTCAGCTGTAGTCCAGGAGAAGGGCTTTCCAAGATTCAGAGCTGGAGAATGTGGAAAAGAAAGATGTTGGGGAGATGGCAGCTTAAACTTCTGCAGAGTTTGTGCAGAGGAAAGACAGGAATTTGCTGATGGGTCAGGAGCTCTCCTGGATGGACAGAGCATGAGGGAAAAGCCACTTTTTGCTGCATGTTCATTCCCAAGAAAGTGGGAACAAATGTAATTCTCAATGTTTTACCTCCATAACTCCAGTGCAGGGATTTAGAGTCTGGAAATGGTATTTGTCACCTATTCTGGAGCAGTAACTTCAAATGTACAATGCTTCCTTCTGAATCTCTACAATTTTCAGTGTCTTCCCATTAGAAGTGACGTTACTACACACTCTTATTGTTGCTCCACTGAGTCTCTGGTTGTGTTGGCTGAGAAAAGACAACTTTACCAAAAGCCACAGGTACCATCCCAGCTTCCCGTTTCACTGCAGTTGTGATCTTTGGAGGTGTGAAGCTGGGAGGCCTGGCCAGTAACCTCATCTGCTGGAGAGCCCTTCTGGTATCCTGCCCTGTATCTCAAGCTCACTGGCTAAATGAAAATGTCACTTCGGAGGAACCCTGTTCGTTTTGAAAGAGTAGCTGCCTCTGCTCGTCATGAGCTTTACTGTACTTCCTGCCGAGGCATATTTTACAGTCTTGAGAGGCAGAGAAAGCAAAGAAGGCTTGTTTCCCTTTTCTTAACTGGCCTTACTAAGAAATCAGTTTCAATTCTGCTTTTAGAACAACACGGTCTGTGACGTTGTCACCAGTTTGTCTCTGTATTTCAGCGGTGAGGAGGGAGCTTTATCTATTAGGAGACCGAATTTCATTGCTCTTGCATCTTGCAGAGTGTTTGTATGAAGCTGCCATGTGATCCTGCTCTTAGCTAATAATAAACAGAAGAGCACAGAAGTGTCTAGAATACAGAAAATCCCAACTGGTGTTAAATTATTTACCATCCTTCATATGTCTTCCCTGAAGGCACATGATCGCATTTTATTTAGAATATATTACTTAATATTAAAAATATAGGAGCCATTTCCGCCGTGATATGCCAAAACCTGTTGGTCAGATCTGCCTTTTGTCAAATACAAACAAACACGATCTCTTTGAAGCACTGTTGTTGCCAATACTTCCACCTCAGGTTTCATTTGAGCAGCTCTGGTTTTAAAGACTCACAAATACCCAGCAGAGCAGTCAGAGTAAGCAGGATCTCTCCCCTAGGAATGTGCTGTTTGTGGCCTGAGGACATGAACGGTGCCCACACTGTCCTGGCAGGTCTCGCCCAAAGCCTCTGGATGGCCTGAAGAAACTTACTTTGATGTCAGGAGCCTTTGGGTTAACTATTCAGCAAATCAAAAGCAAAGCCTGGGTACTACATGAGCCTTCTGGTGCTTTTTCCAGGGTTGCTAATATTAGGCTGTGCCCACAATATTCTGAATTTTTGCTTTAGTTAGCCTTGGCCACTCATTTGATTTTGTGCTTCATTTTACTCTGCCCTTTCCCTGCGAATCTCCTTGCTGGCACTTCCTGGTTTTGGCTGGAGTGGAAAAGGAAATAATGTGAGAGACAGTGTTTGCAGCCCATTTCACACCCTGCGATGTCAGGAAGGGCTGGAAGTAGCACGAGGAGCCCATTCTCACGCTATTTCCTGCCGCCAGCTCCTCTCCTGCACTGCCATTTCGGGGAAGGAGAAGGCGCGGGGAGGAGGCTCTGGAGGTGCAGAGTCACGTTTCTGGAACTCCGGCACCAGCAGAGCCTCTCTGATACCTTGAAACTGTGCCAGGCTCCTCCAGAAGGGTTTTATGAGGAGTATTTTTTAAGATGTTTGTTTTTAAAATACTTATCAAAGAAAGACAGGGAGTGCAGCTATTAGCTGACTGCTGTGCGGGGCTGCTGAAGGATCAGCATGTGTGGACACACAGGCTTTTTAATTTCTAATGTTGTGAATTCTTTATATTTTTATTAAGATTTATGGTGTGTTTTATTTCTGGATTTGCAGGCTTGCGGAGAGCAGTTAAGAGCCCCGATCTCAGCACTTAATGATTTTCTTCCACGTTGATTTCTCTTCATGACAAGGTTCCCTTCATGGAACATGTAGTAAAGTGTGTTTGCTCAAAGTCTCACCTTTTTAAATAGTGCCTGATTTATCAGGGGTACTACTGTTAGTCTGGTTTCGTATCCATATTATTTATTGGGGTTTTTTTTCCCTTTTGCTTTCTTTCCATTTGATGTGATTTTGACAGAGTGGTTTCTCTTGTCTCCAGCTCCTCTGTCTACTCACATTCAACAGGACAGGAATTTCCCTGGCCTGTGTTCCTGGCATACATGAGTTTCTTATGGACAGTAACAATTATATTGTTAAACATTCCCATGAGGAAGAATAATATTCATGTCCCCTTTCGCTGGTCTAAAACTGATGAGCTTGCCTATTGCTGTCTGAATTCCTTGACAAGCCACGGAATAGACCCAGATCATCAAACTCCCAATTCCTGGTCTTGATTACAAAACCCACGTTACTCTATTCCAGAGTGCTTAGAGATAACTGAATTAGGGTCTTTTCCCTGCTCATCTTCAGCCTGAGGGAATAGAAGACGGTGTTTTAAACAAGGTTAAATTTTAATTTAAAAAAATACAGCCCAGGCTATACATTTTCTGCAGTCCAGTGGGGTATTAGGTATATGATGGGGAGCATAGTAACTCCTGTCTTTGCATGCCTTCAGTGAAGTCACTACCAACAACACGAGTCCAAGTATATAATAGCTGAATTATACCCAACTCCTCTATGTGTGTGCCCTCTCTTGCTGACTGTCAATAGCAGGGATGTGCCTGCTGGCAAGTGCTCTGAAAACCAGATTACCTAAATTTAGCCAATAAATGGATTATGAATCTAGCACATGTCCCCACTCTTGTCACAGCTAATCATAAATTCATAATTTCAAGCTACCCTCAACCCCAGATAAACTCCTCTGTCTTCAGAACAAATTACATCCGAGTATGAAGCAAGATAAACCAAAAGGTGTCCTGGAATAGGTTGCTTGAGTGTTATGAATTAGGTGCTCCAAAATAAGGAAGATAAAAAGGTGATGGGCCATAAGGGCAGAAAGACCTTTACAAGTCCAAAATGTGAATAATTAAAGAAGTCATACCACAGCCTTTTGAGGTCTTTGTGATGCCCACTGCATCATCCTGAATTATTGTCAAGGGCTTTAACTGTTTGCTCCAGGAATCTGATTTCTGCCTCCACTTTGACTCCCTTGGCCACTTCCAGCCCCCTGGACTCATTGCCTTCATTCATCTGCTGCTTTTATTTCTCCTCTGTTCCACACATCTGTGAATGTGCCAGTTCCTTTCTGGCCTTTGGCTGCAGATGCAACTTCCTTTCCCTGCCTGGCTGTAAATATTGGGGATTTGCCTTCAGCTGGAGGCGAGGCTGACCTGGTTGAAGAGCGTGAAAAAGCTGGGTTGGAACTTCTTCCCCAATTTCTTGACACAGTCTTGTGTCCAAATACTCAGACTTTGCCTTTCAGTTTAAATGCATCACTTGCTAATGCCTGCAAGGGTTAAGGATAAACTCTAGTTTTCATGGATGCCTGATTCAGTAGAAATGGATGTTTCATATTTGCTTTCACATGTGAATGGATTTGCTCTCAAAACGGCTATTTCTTTGTTTCAGACAAAATTCACATGCAGAACATTTGCTCAGGTTAGGCTTGCACTGGATCAAGAGTATTTTTCAAAGTTTGGCATGAATGTTAGCATTTTATTTAAATAAAATTTGTCCTCAAAACAGTAGTTTTTTCTGAGATCGTAAGCAGGCACCCACACGATTTGGTCAGTAGATTGCTGTGCTCCTCTAACCAAGAAGTTTAATTTTGAATGTCAGAAGAACATCAGGAGAGGGTCGTGAAGGCAGGGTTAGATAAAACTTCCTGACATTTCAGTTATCTGGAGGAGAATACTGAGTGGAGTCCAGGGTGTAGTTTGCTCAGGACGTATCTCCACTAATATTTTATTTTAGTAGTCTGCTTTGGAACCAAAGTTGTTATTACCAAAGAATGTAAATGTATAAGTAACTACTGCTGTATAAACCTAAGAGTGATGCATCTTCAGAAGATAATTCTGTACTAAAAGTATTTGGCTACTGCCCAGAATTCTGCAGACGAAGTTCTTTAGCCAAATTTCTTGATGGGTGGCCTATACCCATAATGTTAATTAACAGAGTTAAAAATAATTCAGTAAGAGAAGAACAGATTCCTTGTTACTAGTGGTAAAAATGGCAAATTCTGTTGTTTGGTAAAGAATGTTATGCTTGCATCACCAAGTGATTTTAAACATACAGATAAATGACAAAATATGCATGATGCCAGGGATTTCTATTTCCAAAAAGAAAGTAATCTTGAGCTTTTTTTCGAGCAAATGTCAGATGCATATTTTTGTAATTGCTTTCAAGTCTGTTTGGCTCAGTAGTGTCTGGACTTCTTAGTCAACATACTTCTGATACCTGTTCAGGCTTCTGCTTTGTTTTTTGTGGTTCTGTTCTCTGCAAACCTACAAATGCAAATACAGTGGAATTTCTTTTGTGGGTGAAGGGAAAGTGTTGCAATGCAATACAGCAGGAGATGGAATATAAGCCAAAACCTTCAGTTAATTAAACTCTCACTAATTTCTGCATTTTAATGGCAACAGGTTCCTCATTCCTTCCCACCGTACTTTCTTTCCATCCTCAAAACTTTTTGTTGTGGCATTAAGTTATAGTGGGAGTGAATATGATAGAAATGTATGAAAAAAAGTATTTTGTCTGCTAAAGCTTTTGGAGGAGATGCTGTGACTATTGTACTGGTCTCTCACTCTGTTGATAGGTACAAGTTTGTAATAGAATGAGAATTATTGAACAAGACTGGCTCTGCACATTGTGCCTAAAGCTAAACTGACCTGTGGTTAGTGCTGCAAAAACAGGTACAGAGTTGCCACCCTGAAAAGTATATTACCAACTTCTAATCAAGGAGATGTGTAGGGTTGACTTTTGTTGATGGATTGATTGATTGTTTGTGAAGTTTTGAGACTTCATAAATCATTTTCCATGTAATTAAAATGACCAGTATTTTTCAAGCAAGTAATATATTAGTAAATAAGTTGTCACGTGTGTATTCACAGCCCTGACTCAATGTGCAGTCCATTCTGAGCAATTCAGCAGTATTGTTACAGACAAAATAATTTAAGAAATTAGTATGTTGTATTGTTCCGTAAGATCATTAAATGCAGCTACTACCACAGCATTATTACACAATTATATTTCTCTTTCATGATTGTAAAGATTAGGAAAAATTCAAGAGCCTGGATCCACGCTAATAGAAACTTTCTTGAAGTAGATGATGTTAAAACTCTCCTCCTGTGAGTGAATTCATTAGCAACAGGTTTCACAAGTATCTCTGATTGCATGGATTCCGTGGTGTTCTGCTGAGCAGCCTTTCATCCTTCCGGTGATGCCACACATTCCTGGAGCGAGGGGATCTCACCAGTGTAGTAAACACCATGTTGGGCAGCTCGTGCAGAGCTGATGAACACACCCTTGGTGCATTTACTGAGGACAGGCCCAGTGTATGATGGGGTTTGCCACACGCAGAGTCAGACAATTGGCAAAGCTACGTAAATGCTGAAAGCTCAAGATTCTTGGGTTTGCCTTTGCTGTACGTGGATCTTGCAGTGGTATTCCTTGATTTTCTGTATTTTTAATCTTATTTCCACCAGGCAGAGAATACACCCTTTTTATGGTAAGGAAAGTGCAACAAATTCACCCTAGAAATAACAGCTTATTGCAGGTGAAACTTCTGTAATCTCATTGCTCAAAACACACGTTTTGAGAAAACTGGAACGAGAAAATAGTAGATGATTGTGTACACAGTAATCCTTCAGTCCTCTGGTTTTTGTGAAGACAGGTAGTGGTCAGTCTGAATTGGGAATGAATGTCATAAATGAATTGGTCAGAATGAATTAGGGTGAGAAGTTAAATAAGAGGAGGAATTGTGACTGTAAACTCTGTAAGTTTGTTATGCACCTTGGGTGTACTAGCTTTCTGTATTTTTTTTAAGTTTTACCCATTAATATAAAAAATATGCTCAGTTTTCCCATAGAAGTCCTATAAGCTCATTATAAAACAGAACAAATGACATCTTGAATTGTGAATATTGGACTTAATGGTGTAGCAGTCCTGGATTGCTGTACTGGTGAAACATTGTGGCTGTCAAGTGGTGAGAATCAATCCAAGCAACTCTTAAAACTCATATTAGTTCCTGAGAATGAATTTTCACTCACCCTGCCAGGCTCTTGCAAGGTCCCTTAGTGCAAACAGAGAAAGCCCCAAATGAGGGTTAGTTTTGAGCTGTGATTTGAACAAACAATTCAGTGTGAGACAGAAACAAGCAGATTAAAAGACTTCCACACAGACTGGAGCAGCCTGCCCTAGGAATCCCTCCTGCAGGAGGAAGATCTGCAGGCACAAAATACAGGGCAAGCTATAAATAAACACTTGAGGAAACAAGGAAGAGCGTGGCATTGGTTGCATCATTTTTGCACGGCCCGTGTAAGGCCGGATTATTGTTCCTGGGTGGATTCCGTGGTAGGAGGGTTGGGAAGCTGATATGGGATGCAGTGCTGGACTGGCTGGGGGGTCTGGCAGGGGACCCCCAGGTCTGGCTGCTGCTGTGGAAGCCACAGAAAACGCTGCTGCAGCAGGAAGGGGCTGCAGGAATGATGTGCATCCCTGGTGCTCCGATAGCCACGATCCTGGAGCAGGTGTGACCAATATTTTTAGGATTTTGCAGTTCACTTGCCTGGGTGAGTGAGTGGCTGCTGGAGCTTTTTGCCTGACCTTGAGAGCTGCTGTTTCTGGTGTTCCCCGTGAGCAGGCACAGCAGCTTTTGGAGCCCGGGAGGTGGTTGGGTTTTACAAGAGCTCTCATGGCTCAGCTGCGTTGCTGCAGAAAAGGAACATCTCAAGATTACAGGATGACAATTAGGAGAATAGTTTCATCGAACTTAAAACCTAAAAAGTTACTGTAAAACCTCATTAAAGACTTGCTTTAGAAAAGGAAGTAAAAGCAACAGTGTTCCCAAAGATAGAACACAACAGAAAATTCTTGATACAAGGATGAAATGAGGCCAGGACATTTGCTGGTACAGTGTGAAAACGCCAGGTTCGATTCCCAATTATTCCCTGGGCTGAAACACTGCAGATACATCACTGCCAGTCCTGGGGAGAGGGAGCACTGCTGACTTGCACGTTCTCCCCTTCATTTTCCTCTTTTGTGAACTCCACTGTTGTGATGCGCCAAAGCCTTTCCTTCACTGGGGACTTCCATTTAAATTTCCTTTGTCTGGGTGCTTGCCTGCAATCACAGGTATTGCTGAAGTTACCATTTTTTTAGAGCCCCCTGACAAAGATGTCTGGAGGACATTTGGTATAAATTTACCAGCAGGCTCAAAAGTTTATTGAGACCATGTGCTTGCATGCAGAGAACATGGTCATAAAATCCTTACTTCAGGAGGGGCAGGCTGAAAATTAAAAAATACGTTAAGCTCCTATTAGGTGAAAAAGTTCTCAAACTGAAACTGAGCTTAAGTAACTTTAAATACTTTTTATAGTATGTGACTAAGTTCTAAATAAACTGAAGGAAATTGCTGGCTAATTTTACATGTGATTAAGAGTGATTCTGTAGCAGGATGTCATTGATAGGCTTTGTGATTTTGAACCGATCACTCTGTAGTATATTATACATTGATTTTGTAGCTGCAACGTGTTAAAATAAGTTGTTATAGTTAAATATAAATCTCTGTTAACTATATTTGTATTGTGGTACACTAATTAAGTCTCTGAGAAGGATATGCACCAATAAAGCTAAATTGTAATGTGTTCATTATGCAAGTGAGGGGTTTCAGTGTCTGGATGATAATTTACACTTGAAATGCGTTGGCGGCCCAGTAAATTTTCTGTGAGTGCCTTGGGTGCTCTGCAAGGTTCCCCTTCCCCCAGAGGGCTTATGTAAACTGCAGCCTGAGTAAAAGCTGGCAAAGGACTATTTTTAGGAAGCCTCCTGCAGCTGGGGGAGGGAAGGAGTCTTGGCTCCTGGGCTGCTAAAGGAGCGTAGTGCTAGCAGGAGCCACATCCAGCCTGGGTCAGGTGGCCAGGTCTGCTGTGGGATCTTGGCTGAGAGATTGGTGTTTTTACAAAAAAAAAAATCCTTCTGAAAGCCTAGTAATTTCTTACAATGAATGAAAATAGCAGTATACGTACAAAATCCCCACAATGTGTAAAATTGCCTTTTTTGTTTGTTCATTTATTGCCAGTGTTGGTAATACTTGCAGAGTTCCTGAGGTCCGCACTGTCCACCACTTCTGCTGTTAAGGCATCTAAGAGGGACTTTAATTACTCATTTATAATGTTACAAATTCAGGAGCTATGTGACGGGACTGTGGAGCTTTGTATCTGGCGAGACAATTTTCTTAAACAGTTTCAGTGTGGCTCTTCTCTGGCTATTCTTTCATCAACCTGAATCTCAAGAGTGAGCCTCCTGATGGTTTTTTTATTTTGGTGTTTTCATTAGCTCTGCCTATCAATATGTGTGCCATGAAGAAGAGCAGAGTTTGCAGTTAAGGTGCGCGGTCTCGTTTTCTTACCTGGGTTGGAATGGCTTCTCCTTGTTTATTCTGGAGGACTCCCTGTTCATCTCTGTCCCACGGAGCTGAACTGCTTTAGGATACACACATTTTTGTTAGCTAAGGCCAGGCTTGCGTGAAACATAATTTCCCCGTCTGTAAACTGGTGTTTTGATACAGCTCATCTTCAAGAGGGTTATAAAAGCTCACATCTGCAAAAACCCTTGGGTGATTTTGCATAGTGTGAGGTTTCACATGAAGTCATATGAATGAAGGATGATCAATCTTTCGTGGTTCTAATGCCAAGAAGTACTGTAATGTCATCAAGAATCTTGATCAAGATCTTGTCATCAAGATTCTTGATCTTGAATCTCACTGTGAAGTGGTTTGGTGGAAGGGGTGAAAGGATGGGTTTATAGATCTCCTGTTTTACCATGGTATATTCCCCAAATGGGCATTCGAGACTCTAGGATCTTACCATGTCTCATTAAAATGCAGATACTAGTACATTATCTGTGTATTTTCAATGCTAACTCTAGTTCTCTACCCCTGTTGTTCAAAGTTTGTTTCAGAAAGAAAGAGTGTGGTATGTATGAAGTGTGGAGTAGTCTTATGTGAGGTTACAACAGACTCATTTGTGCCACAGTGTGTTACCAAGGGAAACAGTAGTTAAAATGGCCAGTTTAAAAAAGTTTTTTGGAGAAGAGCATGTCAGATTATAACTGGCTTTATTGTGATTAATGTGGCTGTTTCAGTAACTTTGAAAATACCAGAATTCCTCTGTGTTCTCTCAGAGCTCTTTGCTAGGTGGGATCCTTGGCCCTTCTCCATTGCTCCTGGAGCACTTCCCTATCCACCTCTCTCCCACGGAGCTGAACTGCTCTGTGATCCAAGCAGTGTGTTATTATTTAGGGTTCTCACCAGCTCTCCTCAGACCCTCCGTGCTCCATTTCCCTTCCCTCCCCGCCGTCTTCTCTCCCGGGCGTGATGTGAATTGTGCAGCTGCGCGGAACTCGGGCAGGGAAAACAGCACAAGGCAGGACTGGACAGGTCAAAGCAGAACTGCTTTCATTAGACTAAAAAAAACCCCAACCAAACCCCAAGCCTGGCCCTCAACCAATTTTTAGGATCAGAAAGGTGTTGAGCCATTTCCCAGTGTCAATCTGATTGGAGCCAAGCCTTGCAGACGCTTGGGAAGCCGGAGCTCCACTGCTGCTTAATTGCTTCTTGTTTTGAAGGATAATTAGGAACTTCACTTAAAAATAGTAACTTTAGTGTTCAGTCCATTAAATTTGTCACCAAGATAATTTCATTAGACTCCCAGCTGTTTTCTTATTGGAATTGTGAACTAAAAATAGGTGGGATTTCTGCTGTTGTGTGCAGAGTCTGGTACCTCCATTTCAGCTCTAACTTTCCCTAATGATGTAAAATGTGTTTGTTTCCCTCAGAGCTTTCTTCTGGGCTGTATTTGAGAAGGTCCTGCTAATTATGCCAAAATTGTGCACTGTGGTTTTCTGATAAAGTCACATGACTGTGAAGAATATGAAACTGATTTCCCTCAAGACAAGTTTTACAAATGAAAGATTGATGCCGCACCCAGTGCATTTTTCTTTTTCACCAGTCTGCAAGAGATGTTTGTAATAGTTGAACAAATACCTTTTAAAAACAAACAAACACTAATGAACACAGGTTTGTTACTATTATTATGAGGGGTGTGATTTACTCTCTCAGTTCAGTTCTCATGAGCAGTCCCTTTGTTGTGCATAATTAAAATCACAATGTAGATTGTGAGATAATGTGACAATTACCATGTTTATGTTGTGTGAAACACGGTGTTTTTTTGAAACAAACCTCTGTAATTACCAGAATCTGTACAAGCACATGCTGCTTTTTTACATACATGGTTTACAGGGTGAATCAGGTTGTAATATCCATGTTTAAGCAGTGTTTTTTTTAAGTTCTGAACTGTTTCACATTTATTCCTGACATCCACACCAGAAGGCATCATAATGGATTAATGCTGGACATGTGGAAAGCTGAAAGAGATCTTTCTCTGCAGAGTTGGATCTGTTTATGTAAATGTATGGCAGTTTCCCTGCATACTCTTTTAGAAACCAGTGATCACAGGATCACACAGAAGGCGTCTGGTTGGAAGGGACCACTGAGGCCATCTAGTCCCACTTCCCTGCTCAAGCAGGTTCCCCTCAAGCACCCTACTCATGACTGTGTCCAGCTTTTAAAAAGTTGGATTTTTTGATTGTGATGTTAGTCAAAGATTTTTTTTCCCTTGGGATAGCTTTTGACTGTAACTCCACTGAATATCTGCAGTTTGTGCTGATAAAAATGAATGTAGGTAACAGGAGGAAGTTCTGTTACAGAGCAGTGTGGGGCTTGTGGGGTTTTTTTAAAGGCTTGATGTTTGGAGCCACAAGCAAGAAAGTCAGTGACCCAAATGTAAATTATATAGGCCTTAAGGTTTTTTTTCTTCCCCACTCTGTTGTCTTTAAGCAAAGAAACTGAAAATCATAAGATGTGTTAGTAAAACAGGTCTCTCCAATGGAAGTGAGCTCATTCAAAGGAGGGAAGTTTTCTTCCTTAATTAAAATGAAGGATATGCTTATCTGCAGAAGTACTCCAGTGATGTTCCCTCAAAACCTGTATTTAGATGCAGTGTGTAATTCTGGCATGGTTTATTAGCATCTCAGATCTTTTTTAATTTTCTCATCTGCTTGTTGGCAGTCTGTTCCTTGGACTTCCTGTGCGTGTGCGTTCCTACAAAGCAGATAACTGCAGTTTTACAAGCTGGAGCTAAACGTGGGTGGGATGGCATGAGGGAAAAGCGCTGTTTTGAAAGCTCTGCACCTGTCACTAGTTTTGAGCATCATCTTCCGTGCAGGGCAGCCAGTGTGTGCAAGATGCTGCAAAAATCTCTTGGGCAGCAAAATGTAGAAGAAAAGCAGGAGTGGCTATGTTTAGTAGTCGCGTATTATTACCTTCTGTGTAATGTACCAGTTGCTGTGCTCAGACACCCCTTTTTTGTGGTGAATTAATAATCTGCTGATGAGGACAGGAAGTGGAGTTAAAATGCTGTTGTGTGATAAAAGCTGTGTTTCACATATGGTTATGGTGTTTATAGACTGTGTATGTATAAATAAGCACCTGATACGGGGCAGGTAATGTAGGAACACACCTTCCTTTCACCAGAACCTTTGAGTGTTCTCTCTAGACTTTCTCCTGACCCATCTGATCTGAGTCTCTTCCACCTTGAAGCCTTTGCTGCTGTTCTTAGTGTAAACCATGATCCGGAAGCTCTAATTATAGTAATGCAGAACAAATGGAAATCCTGGAATTGTCTCCAGCACTCTTGAATTGCATAGTTGCCAGTTGCAGGTATCAGAGCCATAGGTGAGCCAGCCCAGGATTGTTCCCCTGGAGCGGCCTCGTGCCTCTGCTTCCCAGCACAGCTTTGAATTTTATGTGTATTTCCAGCTCTGTGGGCTATGACTGATGGCTGCTAAGTTTTAGGCACATATTCGAACCAAGACTGCAGTCTGAAGGGTGCTGTACATCATTTAGTGCTTCTTTAGACATTATAAGAGGCTTGCTGGGTTTGTGTCTTTTTGCAGAATTGGATATTGGACTTGGATATTGGGTAGCCAAAAGCCCCAGCTGGGGCTTAACAGATGTTGATGTGGGAATAAGCACAATATCTGGGGAAGAGAAATACCATCTTAGACCCCTTCTCATCTTTCCCACTGAAGCAATTATACCCATGACTTCTAGTGTCTTTTTTAGTTCAGTTCTTCTCCTGAGACTGTTTAAATGTTTCTTTCATGTAGAAGAGGAAATTTGTAATCTGTTAATGAATGATTTAGGTTTAGGGTTTCATACATTTGAGATGCAAACATGAGACGCTGCCCTCTGCAGACAAAGAGATGGTGAAGATGTGCCTGTCTTCCACTGGAATCATGACTTTCAGTCATCCAGTGGATTTTGGAGATTTTTTTGGAACTTCAGTGCACACCTTGGGCTCTTCAGTTTGGCTTTTCCTTCCCTTGGATTCACAGCTGCATGGCTGTGATTGAGTGCACGGGGGTGGGGAGTCCACCCACTGGTGGTGCAAAAATGAGTTGCTATTCATAGCTCTGTGATACTTTGTTTTCAGTGTAATAACCCAAAAAATCATAAACCAGTATCACTGGAGTTTCAGAATTAATGCCCACTGAGATGAAGTTCTTTCCCACCTCCCGGTGTTTATTTCATGCTCCCTGCACAGGTAGAACTCACTGCACCATTTTGTGCTTGCTTCACAACCACAATGGGTAGAATCCTTCTTTCTTTCTTCATTCTGCTTGCCCCCATCCCCGTAGGAAAGGTGGGACTGGAGTTAAGGTTTCCAGAGAACGTGGCAGGAATTTAAATTGAGCAGTTTTGTCCAGGGTAGCTCAGCGCAGAGGTTCTCTCCGACCTCGGCCGAAGAGTGGTTTGTGGTCAGGGCTCTGGCACAGCCTGGGAGCACAGAGAGCTGTGTTAGAGAGGGATGGGGCTGTGGGAGAAGATTCCTTGCCCAGGCTGTCCCAGTCCTTGGCCTCTCTAAAGTCTGCCAACAAGGGAGGCCAGTGAGGGTGCTAAAGGGTGGTGTGTCTGTGTCACCTCTGGTACCTTCTGAATCTTAATATTCTTCTGAGTGTAAGGTTCCACCTCAAGATAGAACTATGCCTTCTGCTGCTGAGGGCTTTTGGAGCTGTAATGCTGAAATAATTACGTTCTGTGAATAACCCATTTAGTAATTGTTTAGGTAATTACAACACTTTTATATAGGTAATAAATAGAGTCAATAAAGCTAGTTCAAAATAACTAATTCCACCTGAAGCAGCCAAACTACTTCCTCATTTTAACATTACAAAATAAGCTAATTAGAGAATAAGGGATTTTAAGAGTTGTTCCAAAATTTCCCCATCCCTCACCCACACCCCTCACTCCAGTCCTGCCTGGATTCCATGTTTCGCAGCACCTCGCTGCTCCTCTGTGAGTCAGAGACTGCCATGGAAAACCTCCCAGAGCCGAAACCAGCGACGTGACTCTTGGCTGAGAGAGGAAACAGGCGGAGGTTGTGCCTTGTCAGGGATTTTGCTTTTCCTGTGCACACTTCATTCTGAATTCTCTGCGACTCCAGTGTTAAAAGCACGCAGCTTAGAAAAGTCCACGTGAAAAAACACATTTTGCAAATGTTAGAATATGTTTTGTAAATACAAAGTCTATCCTACTGTGTTTTACAGACATTTGAATGACTAGAGCTTTTAGTACTATTTTAAGGTCTTTTATAGCCAGCTGTGTGTTTTGAGAGGTGAGATTTAAAGTTCATATTTTTGTAATGATTTAAATTCTGCTTCAGAGTGAGTTGAGTCAAGTTAGGTCAGTGGGGAAGAGAGGAGGGAAGGGCCAAAATATTTTATTTAAAAGATTCTAAAATGGCTTGTCATGTCCCTTGTTAAATTAAGGCTGTTTGTGGGTCTTTGTAAAGCCACATTATTCTGCGAGGTGTCCATTTTAATTGCAGGCCTAAAAGCACCAAATACCCAAATGCAGTTTGTGGAAACACTCTATAGTCAGTGGCTGTGTATTGACATTGTCACAGGCACGTGAGTAAGCAAAGATGGAGGATCTACATTAGATTTTCCTTTGAAGAGTGGCAAAACACTAAGCAAAGAGCAGAACCATGAAACTGGATGACTGACAGGTTTTTCACTGAGAATAAAAGAGGGCTTCACTACTCCAGAACCATAGTGACTCCTGTGAGTGGCTTTTCCACAGAAGTAGTGTGGTCACCTTTATTATTTACCTTTGATTTTGGCTTCAAGCTTGATTTCTTGCTCCTTTTATCTTCCTGAACATAATGTGTGCCAGGGACAGCCAAGCACTTAAACTTGACTTGTTCGTTTTGTTGTATGGCAGAACACAGAACCAGGTATTTGCTTTTCACTGTAGCCAAAGATGAGTGTCCCTGCACTGTTCAAAATTCACAGCATAAAATCCTGTTGCAGCTCTGTATCATTTGCCTGGTTTAAAATTGCATTTTTTAAATATGCCTGGTATTAAATTTTCATGATCAAGCAAATGTTTTCAAGAAAAAGAAAAAAAAGGATAACTTTATATTACAACTCACTTCCAAAGGAGAGGTGTGCCCTTTACAGATGCTTTCAATTCCAGGTGCCAGGTTGTGCCTCTGCTTTTACAGAGGCCTGGAGTTGTTTTTGCTGAGTTGAAAGCAGAACGTTTAAACAAGAAGGAGGGGGGAAGCCACATTCCTCTGAGGAAAGCAGAAGCTGAAATGTGAGCTGCTGTGAGGTGTGGGACTGTCAGCCCCAGCAGGTATTGACAGGTACTCGGTCCTGTGGAGACACCGAGGCCCTGCCAGCCCCTGCCCGCGGCATCACGGGACAGAAATGAACCTTTTCAGTGTCCTGTGAGCAGCATCAGAGTCAAAATTACTGCCTTTTTGCCAGAGAAACTAACTTCCTAAAGTACTGAACAAAAATCTCAGCTGGGATGGTGCCTAAGCAGACAAAATGCCAGCACTGGATTTGTATCTTGCATTTAAGTATATGCAAACTATTTTTCTGAAGATCTTTGTACAAGTGTATTTAAATAGGGAGGTGAAGTCCTCCCTTACCACGCTGCTCGGAACCCAGCAGAGATTTGTCTTCCCATTGTTTCGGGCTCATCTGGGGCCTGATTCCTTCCCCGAGCTGTCACTGCTTCCTTCATTCCTGCGGAAACTCGGTCTTGGGCTCAAAATTCCTTTATTGTCACGTGAGGTCATATCAGTTCCACCTACCCCGGCCCCTAAAATTCCTGTTACAAATGATGTTGCCCATTTTCCCAGTAGTAGTTGGGGAAGTGCCTGGTTCTGTGTTCTCCTTGTTTAGGTTTAGGTTTACAAGCCATACACAAGCTGAAAAATGTGGGAACTGTCTGAACCTTTATTTTACATGGTTTTGCAGAAAGCTCTGTTTCTTCAATTTAGGGAAACTAGTATGAAGTATTAAGCTTGTTAATTCTTCTATCATCTGAATGCACTTTTATTAATATTTTAAATTGTTAACGTAATTTTTACTTATTAGTGCTGTCGTTAATTCTGTCATAATAATGCAGTTTTAAAATTATAGATACATCCTGATCTTTATCAGCTGAAACCAGTTCCATGGATTTGATGGCACTGGAGGGAGCTACAGACCATGAGGACAAGATTCATAAAAATACTTGGTTGAAAGACAGTGAAAGGATATCCCATTAGGTTCACCTGTTTTAATTGCTCAGAGCAGCCTACAATAGGGGACTTACACCTATAACATGCCTAGATTGTTGCCATATTAAAAATGGCATCTGGGATTGAAGGAAGCTTTTGTGTCCTTATTTGAAATCAGATATGGGGAATTTCAAACAAATGCATATTAAAATTTCATTTTAAAGTCTACATTCTGAATTTGATTTTACTTAAACAGACTCCTTAGTCTAAGTTAACAGCAAATATTCTTAAACCTAAGAAGGTTCTTAAACCTTATTGCACCTGATGGATTTAAATTAGATTAGATTGTGAAAAATCATTAAATAGCAAGTTTCTCTCCAAGTTCAGTCCCCACAGAGCACAGTAGGGATGCAGTCAGTGATGCAGGTTTTGGTTTCTTCTGCTGTATATAAGGTCTGTGACTTTAGCTTACAATTTAAAAAGGCTTAAAACAGAAAAATCCCTGACCTTGTTCATAGATACTTTTCCACCTTCCAGAAAACAGGGCATGACAAAAACTATTAAAAATGTGGATATTTAGGGGGAGCAGGTGGGAGAGAAGTTCACCATCAGCCACACTGGAGTTGTCACTAGTCCAGCTTGTTGGTTTTTAGATGGTAAAGACCATGGAAACAATTTGTTATTTTCTTACAATTGAGTGTTAGACTTCAGCTTTTAATTGTGTAAAATTAAAAGTTGTAGTCTTTAGTGTGCAGAACTTTCGCTGAAATCACTGGAAAAGATACCATACCTGATGTAGGACTTAGATTCTGTAAGATGACAATCTTTGAGAGTCACAGGAGGTCAAAACCATTTCCAGCATCAGGAAGGACAGAAATGGGGATAAGTAAAAATGAAGGCAGGCAAGTGAAATTGCTTTAAAGTGTAGAAAAGATAAAATATTCCATATCTAAAGCAATAGATTTGATAGTGTCTTGAAAGAAACAAGTTCATTCATTAGGCCCAAGTTTCTGGTGTGTACGGCCCTCCAAAATTCAGGAGGAAATGGAGGAGCAGCGAGCAAAGCGGAGTGAGGAGTTTTGCTGCATGAACATGTAATTGCTTCGCCTTTTCCCATGGCTTTTGTCTCCTTTTGCAGCCTTGTTAAAAGAGGAAAAAAAAAAGTTAATAGGGATTGCGCCATGTTCCTCCCCACTCCCTCACGCCGCTCCCGCCCCAGGCCTGCCCTGGGATCAGATGGTGTTGTGGTGATCTCATCCATACCGTTACCTTCCACGTCTGTTCCCAGCCTTGGCCTGGGAGCAGCTGAAGTCATCTGGGGTGGGGTGAGGGGCTGCTCCGGAGTTATTTAACATCCCCAGGCTTGTCCGGCCGGGGGAGCCTCGGGCACGGGGAGCGAGGTGGTTGACTCGGTCTGGTTTGGTAGTGGTGAGAGTGTGGAAACACCTCCCTACACGCTGGCAAAGTAGGAGTGAAGGCAGCTGGAGCAGCCCTGAGTGCTTGGCTTGGGGTCGTGTTGGTTCTCCTGGGGGAGGCTGTGCTGGGCAGTTCCATGAGAGGGCTGGGATTGGGCACAGGATGCAGATTTGGGGTGAGCTGTGCCCCAGTCAGTGTAAAGGAGTACAAATGATCCTCCATAGGGATCATCCAGTCAAGGCAAGGAGTTAATGGCAGAGGGGAACTGGGGATGCCATGGAAGCCCTTCCAGTGGAGGACTGGAATATAGGCCAGGTTTGGGTCATTTCATGTAGTGTTTGCTGTTCTACAGCCCTCTCCCCCTTGTCTTTCTCCCAGACAAAATGAGAAAGTTTGTTCCTTATGTGGGCCAGAAAGGGCTATCTTGTAGTAATGTATGAGTTGCTTTCTTGAAGAAGAAAAAAATACATCGTTCTTTTTTATATGTTTCAAATAAAAACTTGCAGCTGGTGACAGGCTCTTAGACTAACTTGGAGTATCTTTATAAAAACCACTAAATCCTGCATTGCATGTTTCAAAGTACATTATCCAAAATCCTTCTGTGCAAGCTGCTGTTCCTGAGGCGTACATTGTTCAGATGGCAGGGGAGCAAACTGGATGTGGTGAAAGGCAGGAGGGAGGGGAGGGAAGTTTACATACAGCTTGAAGCCTGCGTGGAAGTAACTCTACAATTTTTAGCAGTGAAAATATCCATGTAGGGACCTAAAGGAATCCTGTGGGCTGATGGTGCAGTTTGCGTGGAGCGCGTGCACGGTGCCTTTTTGGCAGACAGAAGATATTTTACTGTGGCTTAATGCTTATTATAGTTGCAGTTTTTTGATCACCATCTGTAGTCTCTATTGGTGTTTGATAGAGCAACTAGGATTTTATATTTTGGGAGTGGTGTTCTCTGCGTTATATCAGGCTGACTTACTACTTCCAGTGTCTGTGAAATAACAAAGTCTCACAACTTCAGTTTGGTTCCTGAGCTGCTGCTTTCCTGTGCTGGAGAAAATACTGAATCTCCTGATTATACAAATGGCTTCTGTTGGGTAATATTGACAAATACACTGAATAACATTTTTGACATAACATTCTGTTCCCACACAGATAATTTGGATGTAATTGAATGGGTTGATCAAGAGTCTGTGCTAAAAATACGACATTTTCTCACCCACTAAGTGGAAGAAAATGCTTGCTCCAGAGGCAGTTCGGTGGCACGGAGCTCTTGGGACGTGGGATGGGATATGCTGTGACTCTGGTTCTGTCCCCTGCCAAGGGTCCAAAGGGATGATGCTGAGAGCAGCCCTGGCACAAGGATTTGGGAACCACGTCCCGCTCCAGGCTCCTGGAGGCACGGAGCAGCCTGAGACTGATTTTAGCTGGAGCAAAGCGCTCCAGCCCGGGCAGGATCCCGGCCAGGATGCCTGTCAGACCCGCAGGAGCACGCAGTGCACTTGAGCCAAAAACGTACAGAAATAGTTGTGGGGGGGGTAGTTTTGAAGATCTCTTTTCTTTCCTTCTGTTTTTCCTCATTTTAATGGTCTCCTGGGCAAAAGGCTGCATTGTTACAGTTTCAAAAGCGGGGTGGTTGTGCTGCAGACGGGTGGGGAAAAGAAAGAAAAATAGACCTTAGAGAAAGGCTGGCTGTTTAGTATGCAATAAAGTGACTTTTATACCTCTCCCAATCTCTTATCAAATAAATCTCACGCTAACAAGCAATCAAACCCGTTTCCCTGCCCTGCTCCACGCAGCCCGAGAGCCACATTGTACCTTTCCAGCCTTTGAAACTGCCTGTGCCTATTTTTATTTGTCAGGCCGGGGCTGGGCTGGCCCCATTCCAGATGTGTCTCACAAGATTTGGTGCTGATGAGCTATTTATAGCCCTGTGGTTCCATTGTCATGGCAACCGTGCTAGAGGCCAAGGCGGCTGGGAGCTATTTCTGGACTTGTGCTGTAATGTAAAACTGATTGGGAAAGTTAGTGCATCCTCTAAGCCAGACTAACTTTAGACAGGCAGAGGGGGGGGAAAAAAAGAAAAAAGATACAACTACAACCTCTTTAAATAGATTTTTCTTTTTCTCCTACCTTTTCCCCATTTCCCTTTTTGAGCGCTGGCAGTTTTTGGAGGGCTGGTTTGCATTCTGCTGGGTTTGTCTGAAATTCATTCATGCCTCCCGGCGGATTACGCTGCTTTAATTAGGCAGTTTGGGAAGCCGGGTGCGTAACCAGCCTCGTTTTTAGGGCAAGGTTTGAACTTCATGGAAACACAAAAGTAAAGGGGGCTTTGCAGGCGCGTCCTGGTTTTTAGCGATCGTTGCAGTTCTTTGTACCCCATAGTTTTAATATTCTGGTTTTTGTGTGTGCTTCATGTTCTCCACGCCATATAAGGAACTGTAACCTTGATTACCACAAGATGATTCCAAATATATGGAGTCATACTTTTCAGCTTTCTCATTATTTGCTTCAGAATTAGACCCATGGTGCCCCTCCGCCTCCAAGTGGCTGGAATGCTCGAGGTTCTTCTGGAATTACAGCTGGGGCCGCTCTCAAAATCACTTTTCTGGGATATGTACGCATTGATACCATCTATAATTAAATTCCGAGCTTTAGACTATTTGTAAACCTTTCTGTGTGACTTAGAGTTTTGATAAGGAAATCGTAATAACCCTTTGACTTGAAACTGGAAATCAAAAAGTGTTTGCAGCTTCTTGGGAAAGTTTTCTGGAGAGTCGGCTTTTGGTTTACTTCTGTTCGCATCTTATACTACATTTCGAGGTTCATTTCCAACATAAATCTGTTTTTCAATGGGATCCTTATATCCAAGGACTGACATGGAGAATGTTGTTACAGGAACATCGTATATGAGATGTTTTTAGATGCAATATAGTGCTCTCCTAATTATACCAGTAATACTCGGTACAGTACTGTTCCTGTGTGCCTGTCTCTGTAAAGGTTTTTTCTCTTTTCTAATTGTGAAGTTGTTAAAGTAATTGCAAAGGTTTTGGAATTTATTTTCTCTCTCCTTGTCTAATTTTGTTTAGGCAGAAAAAAGAGCTGTGCCTTTCTGAGCATTTTTAATTGTCCGGTAATGTTTGTGGCACGTCTTCGGCGACCACCTCGGCAGTAACAGCTCCACCTTTGCAAATAATAGAAAATATCAGTGTATCTGTGAAAAACAAACAGTAAAAATGTACTGATGTCCCAACTTGGATCTTTAACTTCTGTTTGAGGAAAAACCTGACAAGTTTGGTGTCACATGCTGTCCATGTTTGCAGGACGCCATAAATACCAGAAGAATGAATGTTAGCTTGTTTTATTTGCATCTTTCCTGTAGCTTTGCCTGCTGTTCTGCTCCTCTTGCAAAATAAACTAGTTGAAATCTTGATCACCAGTTTAAGGAATAGGATTCTCTCCTCTCCCCGCTCCTGCTTGCTCCCAGGAGCAGCAGAAAGGGACGGAGTTGAGGGACAGTCAATTCATTCATACACAAATACCCTTTTAAAAAGAGAGTTTTATATCTTTGTACTCATCCTGTGTCTCTGGCTCAGCGTAGACAGCACAGCTGAAGAAAGAATTTATCAAATAGTTAACTGCAGAGCTTTTAGAAAGCTTTGCTGAATAACATAAAGGATTATGGCAAGAACTAAGAAGGCAGGAAACCAGAAGTTCTGAAAAATAAAAAATGCTCTCTTGTTTACAATAAATACTGTTAATGTTGAGTTGAATTTCAGCTTAAAACTACTTTAAGTAGTACTTTTTTAGTCCTGACAGGGTGCAGATAAATAAAAATCTGCGGGGTGTTTGCACAGTTTGGTCTTTAGGGTGATCAGTAAAAAAGTATTAATTTCTTTCTGGACATAGAAGCCTGAACTGGAAAGAGTGTTTTAGAGGTGATCAGGGTAAATGCCAGCGTAATTCTTAGTAAAATCTTGATAATTCTTAGTAATATTCTGGTAAGTTCTTAGTAATATCTTGGTAGAAACACATGACTCAGTGGAAATGAAAAATCATTTCCACTGACTCAAGGGACTTGGGGCAATTAACTACTCAGTGTGCCTGCCTTTAAAATAGAGTTTATGCCAAGTGTGCATTTTGGGGTGCGATGGTCGAGGCAGGAAATGCAGCCTCACTGAAGGCAGGCAGGACAGCATTTGCTGTCTGTAAAATACCTCGAGGCTTTCAGAGGCAAGGAGCTTCACAAATACAGAGTTTCAGTGCTACTGTCGAGGGTTATAAGTTATAGTCTTGATTTTGTGAAGTATCTTACTGATGCTGAAGATGAGATCTCAGTGTGTCTTTTAAGAGAGACATTTTATATGCAAATTCAAGTTACGACTTGACCAGAAAAAAAACTTGATGGAAATAAAGCTCTTCAAATATAGGTGTGTTGTCAGTTTGAAGACACCTTTCCAGTGTTGTTCTAGGCTGAAAACAAAAGCTCTTCTTCACAAAGCAGAAAAAAAATTAATTCTTTCTGCCAACCATTTCGTCAGATCACAGAGTAACATTTCAGTTACTGTTTATTGAGAAGGCTGTCAGGAAATGCTCGAGGAAAGGCAGCCTGAGTTCCCCTCCCATGCTTCCCCAAACAGTGAAGCTGTGCTGATTCTGAGGTGGAAGGTTTCATGTGTTAAAACACCTTTCCAGCAGGGAAAACAAGCTGCAGTTCTTTTGTCTGGCAGCAGCACTGTTCATTCAGGAAATTCCCCCCACATAGGGATAAAGCAGCTCTCTCTGGATGAAAGAACTCCAGAATAACTCAGGTATTGGCATATATCTGATCTGAAAACTGGGACATGGTTTTGACGTAGTAGGTTTTAGTTAAAATTTGGAAAGAATTGAGGATACATGTATGGCTTAATTACTTAGCCCTGCTGGAGCTAAGGACAGCCTCTGTGTACCTCTCGCTGTGAATCTGCCTCCTGAGTGCACCCTTAAAATTAAAGACATCTTATTTGTCACAAAGATCTGCTTGGAGCACTTCACGTGTGGTTTTCCTTCCCTAAGCTAAAAAAAGGACACAAAAATGCAGCATATTTTTTTTTATTTCAGATTGTTTTAATTTTTTGCTAATACCTTTCATTTTAATATCTCAGAGACACAACTGGTGCTGTCCTAGAGATGCTTCCTCTCAGTGTTGCTGACTACAAATAACCTGGAGTCTTTTGAGGTTTTTTTTTTGTTAGCGTGTGTCAGAGCAGTATCAATCTTGTATAACACAGGCAAAAGAGCCTCTTACTACGTGACAGAATTTTGCAGAGCAGTAGCTGATCCTGTTACTTAGTCATGTCCAGAATGTGGCCCAAAGTGAGAATTGGCAGCAATGCTGAATGAATTATTTGCTTTCTGGAAAACAGCTTTTCCATATAGTCTCTGGGAAGATTTTACAGAAGAAAGAAAACTGACTTTGTAACTTGGTTCAAGGCTTGCTCGCAGTATAAAATTTGGTTTTGTGGTTTGACAGTTTTATGTGAATTATTTCACCAAGGTCATTTCTGTTTCTCCCTGTAAGTTCACTGCTGACACAGTAGATGGTGGGCATGTCTCCAGTAGGCTTAGAACAATCTCTCACAGCAGTGAATTCGGCACACAAAGTAGTACTCAAGTGGCCTCACTTGTGTTTTGGGTAGAGCAGAGCAAGAATTAAAAATAGAAATTAATGATGGTGAATTTGTGTTTATTTTGAATTGGGCTTTGTTCTCATCTGACTGGATTATTAGTTTAATTTACTGGATAAATTGTTTGGTCTTGACTAACATTGACTGAGAAGTCTCTGCACACAGTGTATTGATCTTTTCTGAACTCTCATGCTCCCGCTGTTGCTCCTTATTTTAGGTACATCAGAGCGGATCAAATTTCTGCTCCCCTTTTCCCCTTAAATTTATTTTTGCATTGGCCAACCGAAAGAACAATCCCCTTTCTCTACATTTAAGCAAAAAATCAAACTGGTTTTTAGTGCCTTCAGCCCTTTCTAAAGCTGCTGGAGCAGACTTCTATGAAAGGCACGGACACAGGGGGAAATCTTCATCTAACGTATCGCTGTGCTGTGTTTTCCCTAAAATGCCCCTGGAAGCAGGAGGGGTTTTCTGGTGACTACCACACACTGAAAGGCTTCCTTCTCCGACGAGCATTGTTAGGAGTATCAGATGTTGCTGAATGTTGGAGCTTGTTTTGGGGGGAGGAAGAAATGTTTATTCCATTTGAATTTGTTTTACCTGGCATGAGCATTGCTGTTGGAATTCATCTCAAGTACAGTACTGCTGCTCCGATGCGGCTGATGTTTTTCAAGGAAATCATAGGCCTAAAAATAGTCTGCATAAACAACAGTAAGAGGTTTGTACTTTCAGTTCCAGGTTATAGCAATATCTTGTTGTTATTTTCTAATTTTCAGTTTCCAAAATCCATTAAGCTGATTAGCAGAGTGTTTAAAAATAAAACAAAACAAAAAACCCCAAAACAAAACCAAAAACCCACCTCTTGTGGAACCCAGCATAAAATGTTCTGCTTGGATAAATTCATACAGAAAGACTGAGAGATTGCAGTAATCACCTTTGTATCTTGATGAACATGTTCTGTTCAGAACATTTTTCAAGCATTCTCCAACTTGTGAAATTGCCACGTGATTCTGAAACTGTGCTCTGAGGGGAGAGGATGGGGTGGAAACACTCGTGCTACTTGGAACTCACGGCTGTTGTACGGATTTAACAACCTCTGTGTACTGAACAGAGAGTTTTGTTTCTTCTCTGTGGATTTAAAAAAAAAAAAGAAGAAAAAATGACTTAACAGCCTGGAAGACAAGAGGAAGAATCCAGCTTGCAAATTGCAGAGCACAGTTTGTCACCACTTTATCCTTGTGTGTCTGTGGCCGTGTCATGTTCCATGATGGAAATTGATCTTTGCACTTTGTCTCACGTGTTTTTGTAGCGTGTTAACTTACGATACATTTTAATGTGTTTAAAATTCTGTAATTCAGTCTAAACAAAAATTAATTTTCATGTGTCTCTGAAACAAGATCATCTAGTTCCTGGTGACAAGGGCATTGCACTGAAGCTGTTGTCAAAATCTGGGATTATTTTTCCCCCTTTCCCTGCTCCTCATTAGGTGTTTTAGGGAGTCAGCTGAGGCTGAAACTGGGGTTGAGTCCAGTGGTGGTTTTACTTGGGGTTGGGTTTTTTATTTGTGACTCTGGGACAGGGCTCCCTTTTGCCCCCTTTAAGCTGTGACTGTTGTTAATGCACAATAAAGGAGGCAGGGAAAACTCGCCTTTTCTTTGTGATTTCTGCTCCAGAGAGAAAACAATTCATGCAGAGGAATTTCAAAGGGAGCTCGAAGCCTGTTGGTTTAAGGGCTGATTAATCATTAATGTTAGGGGTAAAAGCACTGCTCAAGTGGAAGGGGCTGAGCAGGGGGCACCTGGCCAAGGGCCTGGTGTTGGGCAGTGGGACTGGGGGCAAACGCCATAAAATCTGCATCCTGAGCTGCTGCTTTGCCACCACGATAAAACAGAATTAATTAATTCCTTGAGATTTTTGCTCTTTGAGTTGAAGTGAAAGATAATTATGAGGTTATCGTTAATTGGTAAAAAAAATGTAAATACTCCAGAGTATCATCTGTAGGTAATGCCTAATGAATTTGAATGAAATATATCTCTTACTACCCATTTAGCCAACTACTGCTGCTGCTCCAGAAAGTAAATTGAAACACTGATACAGCAGCTGACAGAAAAATCAGTGTCCCCTCTCACTTAACTGAACTTGGACTGAAATTGGTTAAGGGCTTTCATTTATTTAAAGAACTATAGAGTTGATAAGCTGTTTAAAACTACTCATTTTACTTTCAGGGAAAGTACATGTGGCCAATTTGCTTGAGTCATTGCTTCGCTGTTAATAGTAGCAGGTTATATCGTAGGATTCGCATGAATAAATGACCTAAATTAAACTCCCAGTGTGTTTGTGGCGGAGGGAGCCGGCGGGAGGGGCTGGGATGAGATTCCCAGATGGATTAATTAAACTGGGCTCGGCCCTCTGCCGGCTGCTGCTGGGAACGCTCGTCCTGAGGACAAGGAGCCAAACTGAGCCATTTCAGTGTGTGATTTTTCATCATTTTGTGAGCCTGAGAACATTAAAATACACCAAAATTTACCTGGGAACTGTCAGTAACTAAAGCATTAGAAAATTTGTCTGATCTGAGAGTGACAAGTTTCTCTTTTTCCTTTCCTCTCCCCAGTTTTCTAGACAAGATTGACATAGTCAAACAGAACGAGTACACCCCGTCTGACCAGGTATGTGGAGCTTTGTTAGGAAATGACACAATTTATCTGCCCCCTTTTCTTTGGGGATAATTCATTCATTTTCTAATTGCCATTTCAGGTGTTGCCATGCCCTGTACATATTCAGTATTCCAGTAAAAATGGCTTTGTCCTCTGCATTGTTTATGCACATAAATGACTTACAAGGTTACATCACTTACAAGATTTCCATTGTGCTTCTGTGACACTGAACACTCCAGTGCTGTTCCCTGGTGTTGAAGTACAGCACGGAATAAAAGGGGTTTATTTCCATTGCTGAATATATGAAAACTCCCCAAATATCTGTGTTGAATCAATGAATTTCCCTTTATGCTCTAGGATCTTCTCAGATGCAGAGTTTTGACATCAGGAATTTTTGAAACCAAGTTTCAGGTGGATAAAGTAAATTTTCAGTAAGTATAATTTTTTTCTTTCTCTTTTTTACGTTTTTACATTTTTCTAATGCCACACAGACAAATACATGGGTAAGCTGGGAGCAGAGCCTCCCATATATTGAGACTACTGTATTTCTCAAGTTATTGGTGTTTAATAGAAAGCAAGTATTTTATGATTTTTTAATTTAGTAGTCTGGCTTGAAGATGAAATAAAAATTGGTGTGCAATTTCTGCTTTATTTTAAATCACAAAGAACAAAATGTTTTAAATCTATTTTCTCTGCATGCGTATGTTCATGGACTGTTTACGTGTTCTTGTAGTCCAAGATTCCTTTTAGCTTCTATGACACACAAGTCCTAAAATTTCTTACCTTTTCTGCTTGCATGCGGACACAAACAAAAAACTCAGCACAAAATGATTCTGACTGACTGGATTTATGTTTTTTTCTCAGTATGTTCGATGTCGGAGGGCAGCGAGATGAACGCCGAAAATGGATCCAGTGTTTTAATGGTAGGATTGGAATTTCTGTTGGCTTTATAAAATAGTTCTCTGCAGAACTATAGTGCCTAATCTTCATTTTCTCCACTGTGTGAATTCCATCATCTTTCCGTGTAGCTCAATAAGGAGTTACCTAACAGTCATGTAGGATGGAGTTTTTCTTGACATGTGAACTCCTGTAACTACATAGAACATCTTCAGGGAGAGTGTAGGTGGAGAGGAATTTGAGTTTGATAACTTCAGCTTGGCCATTTTTTTTTTGCTTCCCTCTGTTCGTTTAATTAGGTATTTTTGGAGGTGGCTTTGTGCATTATTTGCCATCTATGATAATGTAAATTCCAAGCCATGTTCTGTCTTCCACTTGCAGGTTTACATATGTATGTGCTTATGCAAAACACAAAATACAGGATAATTATTATATGCATAAAATCAGAATATCATGGTCTTGTGTAGAATTGCAGCCACTTTGCTCTGTCGTGCTGCTTCTTTCTGAATCAGCGCTGACCCAGAAATGCAGAATGAGGTTGCAGGGATCCTCTGTCTGGTTAGGCGTGCTGTCACATCTGGTGAGAGCTGGAGTCTCTTAACACTGGTGTCCCCATGAGTTTAGGTCAGGTTTAATTCCCACATGACTGAAATTAGGCAGTTCTGTGTCTGTCCTGAAGTGTGACAGGTACCCTCACTGCAGCTCTTTGTTTTACTCTGTATCTCTGTTTAGATGTGAAACCTTTCTCCACATAGGTGTTTTTAAACCTACACTTGGTGAAAATATTTTCTCTTCTTTGTTGTTTGGACAAAATATTGATGAAGTTACACAAAGTCCACCTTTTTGTGGAAAAGTTAAAATGAGATCCTAGCAAATAAATAAAGCAGAATGCAACTTGGAATTCGTGGCACATTGCTACAGTTCCTGTCGCAGAATCACCTGGACACTGTCTATGTGTGTGGAGGGACTGTGCAATATTTTCTCCTGTGCTATTAATAACAGATTTGTTTGGGTTTTACCTCTTCTCCTTCCTCTTCCTGTTACCTCATGGTCTGACTCATCTCTTCTGCTGCTGGTGCCTGAGGTAGATGAGCCTGGAAGTCAGTGTGAGGCACTGGAGCAGCACAGAGACACAGGGATCCAGATCCTGTGATCCTGGGAATGCCTCCCAGGGAAGAGATGGGGCTCTGAGCAGTACAACACACTACAGGGGGACCAGAGCAATTAACCATGAATTCACTGCAGTCTGCTGTTGTCATTATCACTCTTCACACAGATCAAAAGTGCTGTTTGTCCGAGGTTTCCCCCCAAGGGCCTCCCTGTCCTTTCCTGATAGTTCACAGTGGTTTCCAATTTTCTTTACACGTTTAAATCTTCTTTAAATTTTCCTCTTGGCTTTCTTCAGTTTCTCTCTCTTGCTTCAGTTCCTTTCTTTCCTACATTTTCTGTCATTCTGTCATTTCTGTCATTCTGGGGCCTGCCTTGCCTGTCTTTCATGGTTTCTTCACTTTCTTTTTTGATTCCTGGTACTTAAAAAGCTGGCAGCAGCAGCAGCCCAGCCTGTTCTCTGCATGGAGCTGAGAGTCTGGCAGCTTCTTATTTAACTTCATGATTCCTGGATATTTCTTCCAAAGTTTGGCATTAACTAAAGGGTATTTCTTGTTTAGATGTGACTGCTATCATATTTGTGGTGGCGAGCAGTAGCTACAACATGGTGATACGAGAGGACAATCAGACCAATCGGCTGCAGGAAGCACTAAACCTCTTCAAGAGTATCTGGAACAACAGGTCTGTGAATGGCTCTTATCACTGAGATACCTGATCCTTTCTCACACTGCAGTCACCACTCGTGGATGGGCTTGGCTGGGACAGAGTTCATTTTCTCCACAACAGCTCATACAGTGCCATGGTTTAGGTTTTGCCCAAAACAATGCTGATAGCACACTGATGCTGCTGAGCAGTGTGTGCAGAGCGTCAAGGCCCTCTCTGATCCTCACTCTGCCCCTGCAGTGAATCCACGGCGGTGTTGGGAGGGGACACAGGTGGGCAGACCCAAACTGGCCAGAGGTGTGTTCCATGCCCCATAACATCATGCCCTGCAGTAAGAAGGAAAAGAGGGGATTTTCGGAGGTTACCCAGCTTGCTGGGTATTGGTCTGCCCACAGGAGGTGGTGAATGATTGCCTTTGCATCACTGGTTTTGTCTTCTCCTCGCTTCCACTTATCCTTCACTAATTAAACTATCATTATTTATATTTTATCTTGACCCCCAGATTTTTTTTTGCTTTCATTCTTCCTTTCCTCCTCCTCCATCCCCTGAGGAGGACGGTGAGTGAGGAGCTGTGTGATGCTTGGCTGCCCACCGGGGTTAACAGCACTGGGGACTCTGTTACTCACATCTCCCAGCACAGTCTGGGCTGGTTCTTTGGTCACAGCCTCCCACCTTTAATGTTTATTACACTCAGCTCATTGAAAAGAGCTCTGCACAGCTACTAATTGCTGGTTGCCATATTGAGGCTGAAGTAATTAAAGCAGTGATGGAGCAGTGCTTTGGGAGGTGGAAATGTTCCCCTGGGATGGGTTTGGATTAACAGCACAAAGTGGGGAGCACCCAGACAACCTCAGGGTTGTGCACACCTGGAGTTACACCCTTGGGATTCAGGTATAAAAGGAACGTTTCCAAATCATTTCAGTGTCATATGATCTTGTCTCCACACATTTTGTGTGACTTACTTCAAGTATGATCTGGGCTATGCCTTCTCACAGTGTTTGGTTTCCATTTTCCACAGGTGGCTACGGACCATTTCAGTAATCCTTTTCCTGAATAAACAAGATTTGCTAGCAGAGAAAGTTTTGGCAGGGAAATCTAAAATTGAAGACTACTTTCCAGAATTTGCTCGCTACACTACACCAGATGATGGTAAGATTTCTAAGTTTTATTTGCAGTTTATCATTTCCTTGTTAATCATATTTGTGATGGTTTTGGTAGCTTCAGCTAAGACTTGAAAACTCTTAAGTAGATGTAATGATCAGTGTCTTTCAGCCAAATTGTAATGTTGAATTTAGGTATTAATAATGAGAGATTCCTGCCTCTTAAACATTTAATATATTAATAATTTCATCATGACAAAATCCTTTTACTTTGGTGTAGACCACAGTCTGACACTTTGTCACAAGTGTGTCCTCGGGACTCCCCCTAATTCTGCCTGTGGTCATTTCTCTTACCTGCCAAATGCCTGGTACTGTGGCCATTGTAATATTCCCTTGTTCTCCTGAAATCCTGCTGGTTTAAATAATGTTGTGTTTCTCTTGTCTCACAGTCAGTTTTGCCAAGTGTATTTCTGTCATATGTGAGCAGAAAACAGGACGAGTTGAGATTTTTAGGTGCTATTACCAGAAAACACCTGTTTTAATAAGATATTTATTTTATCAATCAGCAACACCAGAGCCTGGTGAGGATCCCAGAGTTACAAGGGCCAAGTATTTTATTAGAGACGAGTTTCTTGTAAGTATTTCCTTTCTTTGGCTATTTCTTACATGATTCTTCTCAAACCCAAGCTCTAGCTCACCTTCTGCTATTGGAAAGTGCTGTCACTTCTTGTGTTGTTTATATTTAACATCCACATTGCATCAACCGCTGTTATATTTATGAGCTTTACTGCTGTTCCTTAGCTGCTATTTGGATATCTGTTTGTACATAATTAAATGGCAAAAGAATTGGTGAGAATTAAGAAACCCCAAGTAGAATGGTGAGTGAAGTCCTGCTGTTATTAATGGGGCCAGATTTTTATTCCATGCGTTATTTCTAAAGAGACTAATCAAAAGATGCCTCATATGTCAGATATGAATGTTCTCTTTCCCATTACTGGTCAGCTGAAGCTATAATGGACATCGATTTTTTTTTTTTTT
>VZTE01002519.1:1195451-1220570 GCA_013397775.1 Eulacestoma nigropectus
TTTAAATATTGTTACAATTACTTGTAATGGTGAGGCTGGCAATCAAATTGTGGACTCATTTTAAAATGGAGCAAAATAAAAAGTTGAGGGAGGCTTTCTGTAAGTGTGATAAAAGGGGATAAAAGCTTTGTAAAAGGAGGCAAAATCCTACTTTTTTCATGGCCAAACGGACCAGGAGTTGTGTTGCTAAATCAACCAAAGCTGCATATAAATAATGGCATTTTCCTGAGTTCTCATTCCTCTCTGAAATTTCCCAGTTCTCAGTGACCATCTCGCCCTGTAATTCTGATCACTTTAAATTTCATATTTCAGGTGAGAGAGTGAGAACTTGCAGGCATTTTGCCACTCAGTTCCACTTCTTGAAGACACAACTCACACATGCACATCTCACCTTCATTCAGCCCAGTTTTGGGGACGGGGTGGGGTTTTCCCCAGTGGGTTTTATGTTAACCCAGTGTCTCTCTCTTGCTTTGCACAGAGAATCAGCACAGCAAGTGGAGATGGAAGGCACTACTGCTACCCTCACTTCACGTGTGCCGTGGACACAGAGAACATCCGGAGGGTTTTCAATGACTGTCGGGACATTATTCAGCGCATGCACCTTCGCCAATACGAGTTGTTGTGATGGAGAGCACTTTTTTCTGTGTTTTGGACTCCTTATTCCTTATTAAAAAAAAAGAAAAAAAAACACCCTTGCCCACATAGGGTGGAAGAGAACTGTTTGAATCTCCCATTGATTTGCACCCCTCAACTTTTTCTCCTTGCTGGACAATAGCAGCACTTCTAAGCTTGCTTCTGTACCCCTCGGACAGTTTGAGATGGCCCCTAACACTTAAAAGGCCATTTCCATGAGGATTCCCTAACACTGTTATTAACAAAAAAGAGAGGGAAAAAAAAGCAAACCAAAACAGAAAGAAATAAAACCTAATTAATTAAAAGCCCTGAATGTGGAGCACCTGAAAGAATTGGGGATGAAAAAATTAAAACGTGAAACAAAAATTGGGGGAGAGAAAACTTTAGGTAATTTAGCACTGCTGTGGGCATAATCCTATAACCCATGATCTCCACTTTGTATCTCTCACTGCATCCGAGTAACGAAGGTGCCAAGTCACAGACCAAGTTTGAAGACAGACCCTTGAGTTTGGTTCTCTGACTGTAATGTGGCTTTGGGCGGAAATACTGACAATTCTCCAACAGACCTAGACAGTGCAAAAACCAACTGCTACCTTTCAGAAGGGTATTTTTAAAACCAGTCTTGGTGGTCTAAAGACAACCATGGACATTTATGAGTTGAACTGCGTATGGCCTGTGATTGCAGAAAGAGTTAACCACACACTGTTTTCAGTTTGTCCACTGATGATCCCGTCTGCTCTAAAAATCATTATCTGGACTGTAGTCCTCACAGTCTTTCCCTTCTTTCTCTTCTTCCCTTCCCTCATTTTTTATTTTACTGCTGGATTATTATTCTTGTACAGACTGTAAAATGTATTATTTTGTACAACTTTATTGAAAATAACTTGTAGAAGATCTTTGTGCCTTGATTATGGCTGTACCTGTACAATGAGCTAAGATGTAAGTATGTTTGATTGCGCTGTACAGCTTTGTCAACCCTATCTGCAGCATTAGCTCAAGGTAGGGAAAATTTATCTGTAGTTTAGTTTTTCTGGTTTATAAAAGAAGGAAAAATACTGTTTAGTAAAAAAAAAAAAGGAAAAAAAGAAAAAAAAAAAGAAAAAAGTACAAATTGTGCAAACTTAACCACTTTAAAAGTGAGGTCTTCAACAAGTGACCAGATGTTGCAGCATCGTGCTTTTTAATTTTTAGCTTTAATTCATTTAAATCTCTATCCAAATGCAAAACATGGCTTGTTTCTACATAAAACCAAATTTTGCTACAAATTATAAATGTTAGTCTTTGGTCATTCATAGTCCTCTTTTGCTAAAGACAAAAACCAGAACAATAACAGACACGTAGGGCATCATGCAGGTCTGGTGACCATCTCTAGACTGGGCCAAATACCCACCAACCTCGGCTTGCGCTGCGTGGGCAACGACTACCGGAATGACAAGGTGTGCACTGCCCTTGGATTTGGCCACTGAATTCCAGTTTCAAATGACATTTTTATTTCTCTTTTAATAAAGAGATACTTTAGAACCTTTTTTGTTTTATATTAACTATATAAGTAGCTTAAAAGTGAAGATGTGTGGATTTTTTCTTAAACTTGAATAATTTATGCAAATTATATGCTTAGAACAACATGTGGTACAGTAAAAAGAAAAAAGAGCAAAAATCACTGTAGCAATAAGAGAGCATGTAATTTTAGTAACTACTACACTGCTTTATATTTTATACCTAGGTGTTTTATGTCTCTGTGAGTGTGTTACTTTTTCATGTGTCTAAACCTACGTGTACAATTTGTACAGAGTCAGAAATTACAGCTGTAATAACACATCTAGAACAGTGTTAGCCTATATTACTCAAACACCCCTGTTCCCCCTTCATTTATACCCCTAAACTGATCTGGATCTTACTGCAGTGACTTTAAAAGGAAAAGAAACAAAAACAAACACCGAAATTCTTGCCTCTTTGCCTTTCACACTAGCTTCCCTCCACCCAAGAGACCGTGTTGGCTTTCTTTTTTTGGGAAGAGATCCAGTTTAAATCCAAGTGAGGGTGTGGTCAGTAATGTCTGTGCAGCTAGATTTGCTTCAGGTATTGGATGCCTTTTCAATACTAAGAACTGCAACTGTTCAGAGTTGTGACTTTTCATTTGCTTTTGTGGCTAAAGTCTTAAAATGAATCACACAGTCCATTTTCACTGGAGAGCAGGGATGTGAGGGAGTTACTGTCCCATCTCAATTCAGAATTGCTTCCAGAAGACACTGAATAGTCTAAAAATTTTAGCTGCGGTTGTTACTCACCTTTCAAGAATGATCTTTCCTGTTCACAGGTTTAGACAATTGCCACCTGATCTTTGTAGAACTGTAGGAGAAAACGTGACTGAAAATAGGCCCCTCCAATTCAGAATGTATCCAGTGCCTGTAGGTGAAGGGCTGGCGTTTCCACTAGGTAAAAATGGGACATACGTAGTGGAAAGGAAATTCTTTGTGAGCCTTAATTTTAGTTACAGGAGCCAAAATCTTTATTTTTAGTGCCAACCCTTGTCATTTTAAGCCTAGGAGGTGTTGGTGTAAAAACCAAATTTATAAATGGAGAAAACCTGTAGTGGTGTGAGGAATGTAATCTCTTGTCTGAGAGAATCAGAGCACCTCCGTTAAATTAACAAAATAAGATTCTTCCTCTGATGAGGAGGACACATAATAACAATGAGCTATATAAGACAGCAAAAGTTTAAGAAACCTAAAGCTTTATATGAACAGATATGTTTAGGGGATGCTTTTTTTTTTCTTATGTGAGGAATAAGGCAATTGTTTTGAATATGGTTGAGTTGCACAAGTATGGAGCGTGTGTGTGTCTTAATGTCTCAGTATTGCCTTTGTTAGTCTCTTTATTAGTCCATGCAGTTTGGTGGCCTGGTAAATGCAAGTCTTATTTTTAACAGCTTTCTTTTTCTTTCTTTCTTTTTTTTTAAATACAAAACCATAAAGCTTTAATGCTTGCTATTTAATAAGTAACTGTGTTTTCTTCTGTCTCTAATTTAGTGGCCATAATTTGCAGTTAATTGAACCATTCCAACCTAATGCTTACCCATATTTCTTAGTTTTGTTTTATTTATTTATTTGAACTTCTCGTTTTCATGATTGAGGACTGTCACTTCTGTCTCATTCATCTGTTTGGAAACTTCTGACCTTACAGCCAAAACTTAACTCATTCTACTCAGTATTCATCGTGATGCTGAAGTGTAAGATACCTGCAAATGTAAACACTACCACTTTTATTAATAAAAGCAAATACAGTGTTTTTAGGGCACATTTGCATCACTGTAGTTGAGGTTGTGTCAGTATTTCCATTGTAAACCTATGGAGGGTCTTACCTTGGCACTAAACTGCCCTAAGCTGAATCTTTGCCATACTTCTGCTCAAGCGTGATTTGGTGGGTTGGTTTTTAAACAGTTTCCAACACAAACTCTTGTTTCTGTTTTAAGTTATACAACTGTTTTGTTGGATGGGGGTTGGTTTAAAAAGAAAACAACAAAAAAACAACAAACCTGGTTCAAGATTGTTTTTGGCACTTCTGTAACTCAGAAATGGTTTTGATTTTAAAACAACCTTCGGCAAGCCAGTAACCTACAATATGGTCTGATCACTTTGGGTATTTTGTAAAAATAATAATAAATTGTAGAGATGTTGTGGTTTCAAAATCAGCTACTGTGCATTTGCAGTAACTTATTTCAACCCAAGAACTTCTAGTAATTAGTGCATCAGAGCACACATTCAGTGTGCAGCAGAGTAGGGATAACTCCTAAAGATTTTTTTCTCTTTTAAAAATGTGGAGAGATAAATCCACTACAGACTAAAAAAGGATTCAGCTGCCTCTGAAAGCATCAAAAGCTGCTCTCAGAGGCTGAAACTGGAGCTCTGCAAGTTGATAGGAGCAGACTTTGATGCAAAAGCCTAGGAAGACATCCTGGATTAGCTGTCATTGGCAGGAGTCCTGAGGGCTTTTCTTCATTTACCTAAAAACTCTTTTGATTCGTGGCATTGAGGGCAGGATTTTAACTGAGGGTACGTCCTAACTCCAGAGGAAGGGAAGCTAACACTGCTCCACTGTGCTGCACGGAATTGATACCTGCAGGATCATTCTGCCAGTAAATCTATGCACAGAAATATTAATGTTCATGGCTTCAGAACTTGAGCACCTTGTAATTTGTCGTGGTGTGTTGTTTCTGTAAATGATGGAGGATGTTTTGTATTCTTTATCTTATTTTCCAATGTCAAAAATTACGTGCCACTAAAAACAAAAGACATGAACACGGGAGATTGACCCCAGATCTGGAGGCAGAGCCCGTGACAGCTGTGTACCAGTCCAGTGCCTTAGTGACAATGCTCTTGGTGATTGGTGCTATGCAAATGTCTTAAGAGTGATAAAGTTGTTCTAAGTTATAAAATTCTGTAATTCATTGTGGAAGAGAGTAAGTTCTCTTCTTTCCCCAGCTGTACCTAATGCGCTGTATGTATTCCTAACAATGCTGGCACTTGTAAGACCTCTTCCATGGAAGTAGATGATAAAATTCTTGCTAACTTTAATAAGTGGGATCAGGGCCATAGATTGTTATTGGTGGAAATCTCACACAGGAGCAGGTCCTCATCTCTAAAATACATGTTGAGTTTGTGTAACAGTAAAAATACTTAAAAGCAAGCACCTGTTTGCAGGCCAAAACCAAACTGTGCCCTTCTTCCTCAGCTTGGTATCTCTGAAAATTCATTCCTTGGGAAAAAATCTTCCTGTTCTATGACAAACGTCTTTGTAAATAAAATAAGCTACAAAGGGGATTTCTGAAGCTCTGCTGATGAAAGCCTGACACTGAAAAATCCCTCTGGTGACTGACAAGACAAATTCCAAGAGGGAGCCTATTTTAATTCTGGTCATACCTGGTTGGCTGCAGTCCCATGAGTGGATGTCTGTCAGTTGTGGGTAGGTAAAACTGCTTTATAGTGTTAACTGTAGTGCTCAGACTGCTAAAATTTGAGCCATAAGTACTGGCTTCATAATTAATTGCTCTGAACCCTGAATTGCATCTTACTGAAAGCTCAAACTGCTTTTTATCCTGGTTACTTTCAGTGTACTGAGCTGAGCAAAATGGGTGCAGTATAAAGCACAAATCTGACCTGGAAAGGCAACATGGGAGGAGGTGGGGAGGCAAATAAGATCTCTCACTGCAGTAAAGGTAAAAATAATAAGGTGGAGGGTTTTTTCTGACTTCTGGGTTCTATAAACTTAGCCTGGTTCTGTGGACGACATAGGGAATTCCCCAGGGTAATAACAGCATTAATACCTCTGTAACATGGATAACTGACCAAATATATAATAGATAATTAAAATTCCACCAAAAACCAAAACTTGCAGATTTTCCTAATTTTTTTTTTTCACTTCGGAAGTCTGCCTCAAATGACAGGACAAAGTAAAACCTTTAAACATTGTCCCAAATAGGGAGAAGGATAAATTTTTGAGGGAGAAGATGCTGGCATTAGAGATTTTTGTGTAACACGCTGTCTTAAGGCTGGGGCACCAGTAAACAAACAAGCAAATTCAGAATTAAAATGTGAATTTATCTCTTCACTTTAATTTACCCAGTCATTTTTGACTGAGTTGGCTAGTTTATTTTTTTAATATACTACTACTCAAGTTTGGAGAAAGACAAGCCTAGGACAGAGGCAGTAATGTTGGGAATTCTCTCAGTTCTGTTGTTCTGTTATGCAATCTGTTGTTTTTAGGCTGTGAATTTTATGTGAATTATTAATAGTGAAGTACAGTGTTTCTATCTGTAGTTTTCTGGTATTTGACGTGACTTTGGAACTGTATCATTCTTGTAACTAAAATGCCAGAGTGCCAGCAGAGATCAGGCAGAGGAGGGAGCAGCTGTGTAAGAGTCAGGAATTGCCACATCAGGGGGCACATTCCAGGTTTTTTTGCTACATTATCAGTTTGCTGTTGTCAGGATCAGAAGAGCTTCCACAAAAGGACAAATTAGTGGTTGGGTGATAGAACCAAATATTGTGGAAGAGCTCAAAGTATTAATGGAAGGTGTTTCAGACTGGTGCTGAGATAGAGCCATGGATATGTGTCCTGAGGGGGGTGTGATGGACGATGAGTATCTCAGTAGTTTTAATCTCTGTTCTCTTACTGTTTGAAGGCACAACATCCAAAATGAAGTAACAGATTCTGACAGTTTTGGTGCTAACCCTGAGTTCTGTTTCTCACAGGGCAAAGCTCTGCTGGGCTACAGAAGTTCATCTGTGTAAGGCAGTGTGGGAGCCCAGAGCAGCCACGAGCAACAGCTCTTGAGAAGCTGTTTGTGATTTAAAACTGGGAAACTTAACAGCCAATTGCTCTGTCCTGCAGCATGGCCCAAACCCTGCTGCCTCTGGGTTCAGCTGCTTTCTCCTGTCCTCACCCCCCTTACTCTCCTAACGATGTGGTTGATAAGAGAATAGAGCAGTTACAAAAGAAAGGTATGAGACAGCTCCAGACAGAGTTCAAAATCCATCACCCTGAACACTGACAAAGAGATTTAGGGGAGAAATTTTTCATTCCCCAGGTGAGTGACCCAGTCTGGGATCCTCATACAAATTTTCAAGGTCAGAGAATGCATCTATCCCAAAAGGCCAGAATATCTCCAGTTAAGGAACTGCCAAAAAAAAGGCACTTTGTGCAACCATTAGAGCTGGGAGATAGTTCAGTGAAGGGTGAGTTTAATGATCAGTGTGCAAATCAACTGGAAAATGTTTCCACCACAGGCTCATCTTGAGAAGTACTTGGGGTGTTGGGAGGCTCAGTGTTCTAAGCAATCCTCAGTATATAAAATACAGTTCCAACTTTTAAGTTGACATTCGGAGGACACTAGGATGACATCACGTCAGCAACCTCAAAACCACCTTGTTTTGTCTCAGAATATTCTTGGTTACCTGGTGAAGTGTCGTGTGTTCAATGTCTGGAATAACTGTTACCAGTACTCGAGGTACAAACAAAAATGCTTCATCTTGAGGCTCTGCTTGAGAAGGAAGAACTCTTTAGCCAAAACTCATTAGCCTAACGATGCTGCTGTAATTTCCTACTCCATTGGAAAGTTATTACCTTATCTCTAGTTGAATGTATTGGCTGCTTTGTAAAGGGCTAACGATTACAAAATACAAATTTATGCTAAAAGAATTTGTAGAGGGCAAGGAGCAGAGGGAATGACAGAGAATGCCAGGGTGGATATTTTTAAAAAACATATGAATAAAAGGCAAACAGTTTTGTTGGAAGTTGGCTCTTCTGTTTGGGATTTTTTCTTTTATTTTAGGAAGCAACCAAATGAAGCTGGATGATTTCGTCAGCTGTGTTACACTCAGCCCTTTAGGTAGCAAATCCTGAAGTACAGTTTTTAAATAATTTGCTCAAAAATCAAGCAACAAGTTTTGATAGCTGGAATTGAAACTTGAGCATTTGATACTTTGTTTATTCTTCTGTTTAAAAAACAACAAAAAAGGTACAAAAAGAAAAAATAATGTAGTTTTCCTTGTTCCTGTACCTCTGGCTCTTCTTCACACACTTTCACTTTCCAGAATGCCTTTACTGCTTCCTCAGATCATGCAGCAGAGACACCAAGGCTGACCTTCACTGGATATTTACTGGGCTCCACATTTTCTCTCTCTCTCAAAATTTATCTCAAAATTTGCTCTCTGCCTCATCAAAATCTCATTAGATAGAAATTGTCACTCAATAATATTTTACACATAAAATGTAGTCAAATATGCATTTGGCTAAAAAATAGTTGCATTAATTTGCTGCATAATGAAACCTTTCAGGGACATTCAGGTAAATCTAAGTGCTTTTATTCATGAACATTTCACTGAAACTTTGTAAAACACAAATCCATATGGGGGAATGCAGTTAAACCCAAGAGACAACCAACATTGTTTCCATTCAAAGTTGTAAAGGTTTAGTTTGCAAAATCAATTGCTGGTACATTTAATATTTCATCACATTTTAAGTGATACCTTGAAACTGTTTGATCTGATTTTACCTCTTGTTTATTGACTTGAGGTGAGGCAAGCTTGGATATTGCAGTTCTGCAAATCCAGCAAATGTCTGGCTGTTACAGATCCCTAGTTTTCTCCTCAAGGGAAGTTGAAAGTAAATGCTTTGAGTATGGTTCATTCTTTATATATTAAAAAAAAAAATCCTTTTCTGTTACTGCAATCAAAATAAAGAGATATAAATATATAAAGACAAAAACCCTTCTAGTTTTAAGATTCAGGCACTGAAATTGTATCATTAAGGTCTAATACCACTATGTCTCTTAATGGCAGTTGGTGCTGGGAACTGTTCCCATTTTCTACTCAATTAAGCAGGATGTTTTGTAGCATAATTACCACTGAAGTTCCACAAGTTCAACTCTTGTCACCAGAGAAAACTTTTACCTGCTCTGGAAATGCTTTACTGAGGCTAAGACTGTTTCAGGCCATAAGCTCTGGCACGATGAAATTCTCCAGGCTGCAGATCCCAATGTCTTGCCCAGGAGACGCACAGCAAATAGGTCATGGGAAGGAAGCCTCTCCTACCTAAATAAAAACTGTCATACAAAGTGTATTTAGTTGAGCTTTCTGTAAAGAACCAGGATCTCCTCCTAAGCCTCATGAAGTCTCAGACTTGTGGTTTTCCCATTCAGTTTCATTGGAATGTTAAGTTCTGGACTCACTTTTTCTCCAATTTCAAGTTTTTTGAACATTCTGTTAAGGTACTATAATGGTTACTCTTAAATCACTTCCAGAGAACTTGTCTTACACCTAATTACACATCTTATAATTTCATTGCAAGCCAAAAAAAAAAAAAAAAAAAAAAAAAAAGAGCTGATGAAGCACAGGAGGTGTAGAGATATTTCTTATGAGACTCTCAGAAAATACTTTTTATTTCTCAGTTTGGGATGGATTAAATTCAGATCTGGTACTTTCTTAGGAAGTTCTGACTAGTTAATCACACAGTCTGTTCTGAGTTCACTATTATTTCTCACGTCTATCGGATGGAAATTGCCTGCTAACCAAATGGAGATGAGCCAAAAACTTTTTCTCAAGGATATTTCTATTGGCTCCCAGCCTCAGCCTGTCACTTCACTCCCAGTTCGTCCCTCATAAAAAATGACCGGTGATTCCACAGGCAATCATGGGATGTCACTCACTGTCCCCCTGCCTGCAGTGGCAAAGGTGGAAAACGTGTCCCTTGTGCCTCTGCTTCAATCCGTGTGGTTTATTCCGAAAAAAGTCTTTTTTCCTTTCTGCCAGCGGAGCAGAAAGAACATTATCCCGGGCTCTCCGGAGTGCTGGAGCAGTGCTTCAGGAAAGGCTGCTTCACCACTGTAGGGCAGCACACGACAGCACAACTCGTGCTGTGCTGCAGTTCAGGTGCTGGGATACATTTCCTATCTTGAACTTTAAAGTGCAGCAAATCCTTTGATTAGCACAGCAACCACATTTGAACAAGGAGTTTGTCTGTTGGAAATCCTACAACTTATTTCTGAATGGGGGGGGTTTTTTTGCCTTTCTTACCGAGCAATGCGTGGAAGACAATGTCATTACTTTTTACTATTTTTCAGTTAGAAACTGAATGAGAATAAAGGACCTTTTAAATAATTAAGCAGCAAAGCTCCTGGCTGGCCTCCAAACCCCAGAACACACCCTCATGCTCCCCTTCCTCACAGTTAAACTCTTATACAGCTGAAGAACGGGAGTGGATCTGAGAGAGACAAAGGGACTCTGTTTCTCACGGTCTCACTAATGCCTCTCTCCTTGCCCGAGGCCTGATTATGTGATCGGTTTTCATTGTAGACTTGTCCCCTGTTCATCTGTCTCTAATTCCTTGTCCCTTCCTTCCTTGGGGACCCTCTTGACCCGTTGTCTTCCCTCAGCTTCCCCAGGAAGGGTCCCAGGGTGAGCACAGCCAGTGCTCTGGGATGCAGCTTTGTGGATGGGGAACAAATCCTGTCTCACAGGCTGCCCCGCCTGGTTACAGAACAGCCTCAGGACAGGGCACGTGGCTCTCACAGCACCTCTCCTCTGCCCAGAGATGCCCACATCCCTTTTTTTCCTCTTCCCTAGCAATTCCCGTCCGATTGCTGCTGCGCTGGGAGGCTCTGCAGGACAGCTTGATTTTAAATTTCCACCGGTTCCTTTCCCCCCCCCGAGCTAGTGTGACCCCTTGCCCGGCTCCCCTCAGAGCCTGCCCGGGACGTCCCGCTCGCCCTCAGGTGCCCCTCAGCGCCCCTCAGCCGCCGCCATCCCGGCGCTGCCCGGCCCCGCCTCCGCCGCCGCCATTCCGCGGAGCCCCGCCCGTTCCGGCCGCTCGGCGGGGCGGAGAGGGCAGGGCCGGGCCGGGAGAGCCATGGAGGACGCTGATTACTTCGAGGGCAGCGCGGCCGAGTGGGGCAGCGAGGCGGACGGGGGCGCGGTGAGCGCCGGGGGGAGCGGGGCGAGGGGCGACAGCAGCCCCAGGCGGGTCGGGGAGCAACCCCTGGGCATAGACCCCGAGCATTCCTCTGAGTCCGGAGCATCCTCCGGGAGAATCCTGGACTATTCCCCGAGAGGGACGCGGAGCGACCCCCGGGTGGTTCCCGGAGCGTTCCCCGGGCCCTCCCGCTCCGCCGCGGGGCTCCGGGCTGAGGCGAGAAGCGCCGGGTGTGAGGGGAGGAGGCCGGGGTGCGCCCGGCCCGGGGCTCCGCGGTTAAGCGGAGAAAGGCGGTGCTGGTTTTTGTGCCTTCTCCGTTAGTAATCGCTGTTTGTCAGCGGTGCAGGTCGCTTGCGGTGCTGAGCCGAGGTGTGTCTGTTGCTGTGGGCAAAAAGAGCCTGAATGTGGGAGTGTGGGGGGAAGCGGGACAGGGAAAGCTGACCTGACTCTGCTTGTGAACAGCAAGATGATGAGGATGGGGAGGGAGAAGATGATGCCGAAGTCCAGCAGGAGTGCCTGAAGAAATTCTCAACCCCTGACTATATCATGGAGCCGTCTATATTCAACACATTAAAGAGGTGAGTGTAACCTGATGTGTGTTACGGTGCGTTAGAGGTGTCACTTCTTATGGAAATGTGTGAAAATGTATAAACGGTGCTTTTGTTTTCCCTTTAAATTTAAAGTTCGATTGTTTTTTGGTTTTAATATGACTCAGTTTCTTCTTTTGTCATCGTTTCATCAGATATTTCCAAGCAGGAGGATCTCCAGAGAATGTTATCCAGCTCCTCTCTGAAAACTACACTGCAGTGGCACAGACTGTCAATTTGCTGGCAGAGTGGCTTATTCAGACAGGTATGATTTATGATACAGTATAGTTTGGGTCTGTAGTCTTTCTTCTGCCAGAAATATCTGAATTTGTGGCAAATTTGATCATACACAGGAAGTGGATTGTTATAAAGTTGTCATCCTGTATGTGGCTAAATCCTTTATAATAATAGGTTTACTCCACTTGGAGAATAATGAAGCAATATGTTGATGAAATGCCAACAAACTGCGTTATAAAAGGTTTTATAGTCGAAACAACTGCATAAATTATAGTTTCTTTTAATTTCATTCAAAGGGCAAGGGTGCTGTTATACAGACGGTATAAACAGTGTTTGATACTTTGCAATAGAATTATATAATCATTATTACATTACCAGAATTATTATACCATGGTTTCAGAAATTTAAAACTACTCATTGCTATTTGTGTATTATTTTGTAGAATACTATCAAAGCTACTGATGACCAATATATTAAAAGGATGAACTTTAGTGTATAGTAATGTGGGTTTGTGCTCCAGCCCTGGTATCCCTTTTTTGGTTAAGATACCCCTGCATTTTGGTGTCACACCAGTAACAGTCCTGGGGATGACTGGCATTGCTTTTTGTGTGTCTGATGAGGGGAGCAAGAGAAAGGGACTGGTGTGACCTGCCTGAGATCCTGAACAGTTTAGCATTGAGGAAAAAAGGTGGAGAATCTGTAAATCTGTATCAGTGTGGCTCAGTAGTAGAACTGATGGCTCTCATCTTCTCTGGGCTGATAAATTTTGGAGTAGTTTCTGTTCTCATTGGAAAGTGTGAGATGCTGCTGCTGCGTTCCATTGGACTGCATTGCATCTGCCAAGTGTTTTGTTCCCTCTGTGCAGGTGTTGAGCCAATGCAAGTTCAGGAGACTGTAGAGAACCACTTGAAGAGCTTACTTATCAAGCACTTTGACCCTCGGAAAGCAGATTCCATCTTTACAGAGGAAGGAGAGGTGTGCATGGAATCTCTGTTGCTGTCTCTACAGTGGATCCTTTCTAGATGCCTTCATCTGATGGAGTGGTGGATGGTGGGGAAAGGGAAATTGAATCCTCAAAGCTCTTTGGTTGAGGAACAGCTGGTTTCAGAAAGCCAGCTCTGTCTCACTGGAGTCCTCAGAGGTTTGGAGAACTTGGAAATTTGGAATGCATCCTTCTTTGTAATAAAGCTCTGTAGAACAACTTGCTGGACTCGTGAGAGGTAAAAGCCTTGCTTTTTATGATCCTGACAATGAGATATTCTTAAATTTTTCTCTGTTGCTCTGATCTTTTCAGACTCCAGCCTGGCTTGAGCAAATGATAGCACATACCACGTGGAGAGATCTTTTTTACAAATTGGCAGAAGCCCACCCTGATTGTTTAATGCTTAATTTTACTGTGAAGGTACTATACTTAAGTCCAATAAATAAGAATATCTATAGAGGGCTGATTGTTCTGGCACTAAATATTAGCTGTGGTCTTGCTTGTATCTTTTATGTATTCCTGCTAATACTTATTAGTAAAAGTGCACCTTGGTGGAAGGACTTGTGCTACAGGTTGCAGTAAGTGGGATTTCCCAGTTTGAAGTACTGCTTTTTCAGTTTTTGTTGAGGTGTGGGGGGTTTTTTGGGTCTTTTGTTTGTTTGTTTTCCTTTGATCTCTGATTGAAAATTCTGGATTTCTGCTGCAGTGGAACGTTTCAGTCACTTTTTTATGTTTCTGTGACAAGAAAAGAACATTATATTTTGCTGTGCTCTGCTCTGTTTTATATCATTATGCTTTACTTTATTTGTGCTTCATCTTTATTGTTTCTGAAGACCACAGTGTGAATTCCAGTCAGTGTATGCAGAGGTGAAACTTCAAATTCTGTGTTCTAGATTTGTTAGGGTATCAGAAATACAAATGTAAATAACACAAGATTTCTGTGATGTTTTTATTTTTATAGCTTATATCTGATGCTGGGTATCAAGGGGAAATAACCAGTGTTTCAACAGCATGTCAGCAACTAGAAGTATTTTCCAGAGTCCTACGTACATCTCTGGCAACAATTTTAGATGGAGGAGAAGAAAACCTTGAGAAGAACCTCCCTGAGTTTGCTGTAAGTTTGGTTTTTTGGGTTTTTTTTCCCCTTTTTATGTGGAAAAAGAAGTGTTCTGCTTTCTGGTTAGGAGATACAGACTACTGTGGGATTGTACCCAATATTGATGTCCTACAAAAGCTTATAAAGAGAAGGTATATCTGTTAAACCCCAGAAATTTATGCTTTTTGGTCATTCTGTGACCAAGAATTCCTTGGGTTGCTTATGTGACACTTCTTATATTTATTAAATGGATTGTAAAAAGGTGTAGGTAGAAATGTTGTCCTTCACATTTACTGCAAAATCTAAAGATCAGTCTCGTCAGTCCCTTGGCAAATGAAAATCATTCTTTTATGACCTACATCGGTGTGAAAGTTGCCATCTGAATCAACCCAGCATGTGTTCTGTGTTGTGAAATAGCACAATGATTTTCAGAGGGCATTGAACTTCTCTTAGTGTTTAAATACTGCAGAGAAAGTACTGAGCATAAGTAGAATAGATTTTTCTCTCAATTTTAGCATTTAAGAAATGAAGTTCTCAATTCAGCCATTTCTTTATGAATCGTTTCAATCTTTTCTGTACTTTCCTCTTGGCTGTTGAGTTTTTGGCTCTGTTGTTTAGTTGTTTACATTTTGGGGTTTCTTCCTTCGCAGTCTTGCTGTTTGGGTTTTTTTTTGCCCCTTTCCTCTCACGGCAATGTGATCACAGAAGGACACTGGGATGTTTGTTGCTGACTGACTGGTGAGGTTTGTGCTGTGCTTTCACAGAAGATGGTGTGCCATGGAGAACACACTTACCTCTTTGCTCAATCCATGATGTCCATCCTGGCCCAGGAGGAGCAGGGGGGCTCCGCTGTCCGACGGATCGCTCAGGAGGTTCAGCGATACGCCCACGAGAAGTGAGCGGCAGCTGTGGGATCAGGGAAACGTGACTCACCAGAATCTGTAAACTCTGCTGGCTTTTGCTCATACTTGATTACCTTTAACCAGCAAAAGGAGAATTTTTAGCTGCAACAGAGCAGTTCTCGTAGTAGGGCTTGAATTTGTGGAACAGCAGAAAAGTTCTGTGTTCTGTACCACAGAGACCTGAAACTGGAAAAGCAAAGACTTGAAGTTTCTGTCTATTAAGAAATGCCTATTTTTATTGTTCTGTGAAGATTTTGGAAATAAACAAGGCAAACACAGGCCTATTTCTGTAATTACCCTAAGGCATTACATCCCATAGAACATGCCCTTGTTGACTCAGTGAGACCTCATCTAAAATGTCTGAATTAAGAAAATAAGTCACTGTGTGTGTTTCTCTTCCTGCAGAGGCCACGATGCCAGTCAGATCACCTTAGCACTGGGTACTGCAGCCTCCTACCCCCGAGCTTGTCAGGCTCTTGGGGCAATGCTGTCCAAAGGAGCTCTGAATCCAGCAGATATCACTGTCCTCTTCAAAATGTTTACGAGCATGGACCCACCTCCAGTAGAACTGGTCAGTAGTTACCTGTTTGTAACCTCTGAAACGTCTTTCTGTTACAGTAGCACTCAGAAATGGGATGCCTTGTGCTAGGTGTTGTATGGGCACAAATCTTAAATTAGCACTCACCCCTCTGTGAGGGGTGTAGGTAATCGTTGGTAATGTCTAAATGTGAAACTGCTCCTTGCATTCTGGTTTGCATTAGCTCATTGGTACTTTTGTTGGGATTTCTTTAATCATTCCAAGTTGTCTTTTTACGTGTAACTAAATTAAATGTTCTAACATGGGTTTTGGTAACAAAAGGCAAGATTTTGATACTCTAGCAATATGGTCTGTAACTGTTTCCTTTTTTTTCCATTTTTTCTTTCTGTCAAGAGTCTGAGTCTCTTCAGAAAACTGTTCAATGTACTCTTAAAGGAAAATGTGTTATCTCATTGTATGCAAGATATATCAGATGCAAAAACTCTATTCTTAGTCACCTCTCATGATTCTCAGGGTCTGATAAAATGTTCTTTCTCTTCACAGATTCGAGTGCCTGCATTTCTGGACCTCTTCATGCAGTCGTTGTTTAAACCAGGTGCTAAGATCAACCAGGATCACAAACATAAATATATCCACATACTGGCATATGCAGCTAGTGTTGTAGAGATGTGGAAAAAGGTAATGTTCACTTCTGTGAATAATATTATTTTTTACCTACAGCAGCCTGCCTGTTCTGAAGAAAATAAACGGTTGTGAAGTTGCTCAGTTTAAAATAGTGTATTCAGCTTGGTTTACTTATTTTAATATTAAATATTCCTGCCTTCAACTGAGGTGGTGAAAAATGTAGATCCTGATGATCAAACGAAAGTCTGAGTACACTGAGAAATAAATAAAGCAAACATCCTTGTACTCATAATTAATTCTTCTGAAACTTGCATGCGAGTCTAAATTTTGAGACACAGGATGCAATCCTAGGCTTACTGCAGGTTACAACTCCTTTCCTTAAATAACCAAAGACCATCTGCAACTTTTGCATTCAAACTTTGCAATAATTTTGCAGAACAAGAGAGTCAGCATCAACAAGGATGAACTCAAATCGACCTCAAAAGCCATTGAAACTGTTCACAATCTGTGTTGCAATGAGAACAAAGGAGCATCAGAGCTGGTTGCAGAACTGAGCACTCTCTATCAGTGCATCAGGTGAGCAGAGAGGCTGGGAATCTCTCATGAGGACATAAATCCTGTCTTTTACACACAACTTTTCCTTCTTGGGTCGCAGAACATGCTTTTCTGTGCCACTGGAAAAAGATGGCAGATTACTTCAGGTTCCTGATAAACCTTCCATTTATTTTTCATGATGCTGTGCTAAAGTGATCTCTCTCTCTGTAGGTTCCCAGTGGTGGCTATGGGTGTCCTGAAGTGGGTGGATTGGACAGTGTCAGAACCACGGTACTTCCAGCTGCAGACCGACCACACCCCCGTTCACCTGGCACTGCTGGATGAGGTAAGAGTGTCTATAAAAGTTTGCTGGAGAGCAGGAACAGTTCTGATTCTTGTGTAACAGCCGGTGCACTGAGTGTCTGTCATTTGCAGTAAGGCAGTAAATATGCAGAGATGAATCTATTCAGAGTTAATTATTTGGTTGTGTCAGCTCAGCATTATTTATGCCCGGAAAACTTGGGCATCATAGAAAGAAGTGATGGAATGCTTTTCTAAATTCATTTCTGTCTGGCACTGAACATCAATGTAAATTTGTCTGGTGCATTGTGTTTTAAATTGCAGTTCTGAGGATGTCACTTTGCTGTCTTGTTTGCAGATCAGTACGTGCCATCAGCTGCTTCACCCCCAAGTTCTACAACTTCTTGTCAAGCTCTTTGAAACAGAACATTCGCAGCTGGATGTGATGGAGCAGGTGATTCTCAAAGGATTCAGTGTTTGTGTTCCTTCACATCAGTCACTCTTACCCAGTTCAACAGCTTTTGCTCGCACAGCAGCGTTAATTTAGAAATGGTTAAAATGTAGCATAGCAGATATTGACTAAAAAAGGTGCTCACTTTGAGAGGAAGTTTTAATGTGTTGGCCCTTCCCTTCCTGCACCACCAGCTGGAGTTGAAGAAGACTCTCCTGGACAGGATGGTTCACTTGCTGAGCCGAGGGTACGTCCTGCCTGTTGTCAGCTACATCCGCAAATGCCTGGAGAAGCTGGACACGGACATCTCGCTCATCAGATACTTTGTGACAGAGGTCAGCAGCAAACACTGTTTACTGAAGTCTAGAGATCAAGTTTAAAATGAGCTCCTTATGTTTTGGATATTCAGAAATACTTCTGGTCAGATTCTGAGCAATGTCTCAGTGTTCACCAGGATGTGATTTGGTCCTGCTGATCCTGACTTCTGGAAGTAATAAGGTGCTCAATAGAGTACCACAATACATCATTAATTACTTGCACTTAGGACCTCTTGTTCTCCATACAACTACTTGTGTGCTTCCAGAACTGGTCTGTGAATTAAATATTGTCCCTCCTACCCCTGTAAGTGGAAGAACCATCAGTTTTTGTCTGCTCTTTCAGGTGCTCGATGTGATTGCTCCTCCATACACCTCAGACTTCGTACAGCTTTTTCTTCCAATCTTGGAGAATGAAAGTATTGCAGGCACTATAAAAACAGAAGGTGAACACGACCCTGTCACTGAGTTCATAGGTAAGTCACGTTTATTCCTTGCATACCTGCTTGTGTTTGTGTCTCTTACAACTTGCTAATAATGTGTAGGAGGAAGATTGCTGAAAATAGGAATGCCTGCCAGCTGTTTTCACAGTCAACTTCCCTTTTAGGGGCCTGGGTTTAGCAATTTCCCTGTAATCAAGAATCTGTGGGTAGTAGTGAGGAAAGTGGAGATAAATACTGCTTTTTGGGAACTAGCACTGCAGCAGGGAGAGGAAGGAAAGTTATCTGTCATAATATTATACTAAAACAAAAATGTCTGTCCAGACCCTAAAATCCCAATTATTTACATAATGTAGAAATCCATATGCAAATTTATAAATCAGAGTTGCATAGTAATGTACTGAACAGTCTTTTTTTTTCTCTCTCTCCCCTTTTAAGCTCATTGCAAATCTAACTTTATTATGATGAACTAAGCAGTGGAAAACATCAAGAATGCAGACAGAGCTCATGATCACTGCTTCGCCATGCTCTCCACCAGTGAGGTTCTATAACTGGGCAATGCAGCAGCAAAAAAAACCCAACAAAACCGACAAATGTAAAACAAGGAGGAAGTGACTGAAGGGCATTTGCTTGACTTGCATGGTGACCTTGAAGTTCTTACCAGAGGAGTGTTTGTGTTTCATATCAGAGAACTGTTAATGTCCTTTGGAAAATGGAATGATACTGAAGGATTTTCTGTTGTTACACAAATCAGTATAAATCAATGTTCTGAAGAGGATGGATAGCAAGAAACAGATTTATTTGAAAGAACATTAGTTTGGTTACTTGCAGAATTTGTCACTGATTTTTTGTGTAATAAACAAAATCTGAAGAATGGGGAAGGCAATTCCAACTAAAAACACTTTGCAGATGGTTCTCTGAATAGGTCTTGAATGCTCTTGGCTTTGATGTTTCAAGTTGTAAAAAATAAGAATTTGTGGGATTTGCTCTGTGCTGCAGAGAAGCCCCAGTGCCTGTTTCTCCCCTTGGCATTATATTAGAATTCTAAATATCCTACATGAAAACGAAAAACCTGCTTTGTGTAACACAAGAGGAGCTGTAACAATCAAGGTTAGTTTTGTATTGACAGATGAATTCTATGTGAGTGTGTTACCTTTCAGAATCTATTTTTTGCTAAATAGATGCAGCAGATGTTACTGGTAAGTTTCATTACCGTGTCATTACTGTATGAATATGAATGTGTGCTGAAATTTCATTAGTGCTTGTTGTGGCTTTGTTTTTATACTTATGTCTACTCTGTCCTGGCTGATGCCAAACAGTGGGAGATACACCCACCAACAGAATTTACCTTTAAATAAAGGTGTTTGTTTTTTCCAGAGATGTCTTTCAGTTTCATTAAGATGACTCGTTCTCCTTTTCATTGGGCTGGATTTCTCTTTCCACCCCTCACTTTTAAACAAACACTAATTTTCTTGAACAAGAAAGCACATTTTGCATTTCCAAGCACATTTGTTTTCTGAAGAACCTGCTTTCTAAAAGACACTTAAGTCCAGCTGGATGTAAATTTTAAAAGGAAATCACCTGAAAAGGGCAAAAGTTGCTTCTGTGGAGGCTGTTTTGAACTTCCTTGCCTATCTTTGAATAGAAGATTTACTATTATTCCAGCTAACTCTCACCATTGCAACTTGCATGAGACCTGGCTTTCAGAATTTAAGTAAAGTATAGAATTAATAACAAACTATTCACCCTATAGAGAGTCAGCCCTGTATAAGATCTTACTGATAATCAAGAGCAGTTCTGTGTCCACTGCAACTTTGCCAGCAGTTTAAACAAGGTTTATTTTTGCTTTCCTGTGTTCAGCTTGGTATCACTTCCTCCAACCAGTTCCTCTGCACTGATCCCTGGAGATGATTTTTAACTTGTTAAACTTTTTGTGATGCTGTGACCATGTTCACAGCCAGGTCTTTGAACCAGCATGGTTGCTGTATAAACTTGTCCATCAGGCCTTTCACAAGAAAAAGACCAGTGAAAACAGCAGCATCCAGGTGGAGACAACCACACACATGTATTAATAAGCTCTTATCATAAATACCCAGTCACATAAGAGAAAAATCTGTTTATTAAATGCAATTAACAATGCCAGTTAGTAACATTGGATATGGCACTGATTTGTCAAATTAGTGAGGAGTTCTGGGTTATGGCAATTTATATTTTGCCTCTTTAGGAGAAAAAGGGCACAATCACATTAAAGCAAGAAATTTGAGCAAAGACAAGACTAATTAAGTAGGAAGTGTTTAGACTGTCTTTTGGTCAAAGTAATTCCCATTATCACATTTTGGTGGATAAAAGCAACCTCATTATTTGAGACTTCCAACACCACTGTTTCACCAGAAGGTCAAGGAAACAGGGTTTAATATTTTGAATTTATCATCATGTCCAGACTTATCATGGCTTTTGCATCATTGCAACATCTTTGGTCAGTACTGTCAGAGAATTTAATATAAGCTCTAGACCCAAATATTGAGTATACTTTTCCAGTACATCTACATGATTTGTTTTTAAAAAAATAGATATTTACATATACAGGTTCTGTAATTCAGTCAGTGTGATTTTAATACTGTGCATCAAAGTAGACTAAGTCCTTCATGGGTGAATTACTTCAATATGTAAATAATTATCTCAAGGCAGTTCTGTATTTTTTGAAGGCATTGTGTGTTTCATCTGGGCTGGTTTTGCAGAACTGCCTGGTGGTGTTGAACTGTGAAAGAGTCTTAGGCTACTATTCCTTAAACAAAAAGAGGTTGTGCTGGGAAGCTTCCGAACAAAGCACCTAAACAAAAAGATGTACCATGTAGAATCAAGGAAGTATAGGATCTCCATATGCACAGTCCTCTTCAATAGCCAGATTGTAGTCTGCTCCTCTTCCACCCTTATAGGCACTTGTCACAATCCTCAGCCACCCTCTTTCACCCTGTAAAGGATTTAATTTGCATTGTAAATTAGGAAACACAACTGTAGAAATTGTATGTTGTTGAGTCTGCTGCTCTGTCTGCCAAATATGAGTGATTTAAGTGAATGTAGGAATTCACTCAAGCTGAAGTGTAACCCTGGATTCATGGAGCAACCTGCTTTGGTGAGTTTAGATCCTACTCATCCAGTCCAGGTACGTGACTTGATTTTTGCCTACAACTAACAGCAATTGCCAGTTGCCCATCACAGGAGTTGCACATCCTTGAAAGGTAGAATTTGGGATAGAGCTGACATTACTCCAGTAGCTTTGGCCAAATATTCTTGTCATCAGATAAGCTGGATTTCATTTTTAAACTGCTAGTCTAGTTCAAAGACAGTTCTAACTTTACATCCACAGGCTGTAGGTTTGCAAGTGACAAACCCCACCTTCCCTCCAAAGTCAAAAGTGTGTTCCCATGTCTCCTTACCCAGGGCTCACCCCAGGAGTTACGAACTATCCAATATTCTGTCCCATTTTCCACTCCCCAGCCAGCCACGGACACGATGTGATTCACTGTAGGTGAGGGGTTGTACTCTGTGTACAGTCCCCCTGTGTAGGCATCCAGCTTTTCAGTAGCCATTATGCCACAGCTGTAAGAAAACAGAGAGAAAAGCTTTCATACAAGGGGATCAGGGCACGGGCCTGGCTAAAACCCAACTGGTTTTCTTGCATTTTGAATTCTGAGCTCAGTTTATGTACAAACTAAAGTCTGCATATTAGTGCAGAACACTGATGTGCTAGAGTGAAAATGTACACTGAGTTTCAAGTATTTCACTCCCAATATTACTAGCAGATAAACATTTTCTTTTTTACCTAATTGGTCCATTAGCATAGATTTCTGCCATCATTTTTTCTCTTCCACTGACAGACCCATAGTCAGCAACTTTCCAGAGAGTGTAGTTCTTGATCACGTGGCATTCTCCAAAAGTGACACAAGTTCCACACTGGTTGAACTTCTTACACTCTATAAAACAGAGGTGAGATTACCACTGCAGGAGGTTGCTTTTCTTCAGATGAAGTAATAGTAAGACACTAAGCTTTTATAACTCAATTGAGGCAGATATTAATAACTTCAGAGTAATTATTAATACTAATTAATAATAATTCTCTCTGGTGAACTCAGTTTCTGGAAACCACATTTAAAGTCCCTACTATCATCAGTTATTGTTCTTTACTTCATGGGCATAAATGCTTTGTTGAGGACTTAAAAAAACCATTCCAGTCATACATGACCAGCCAAAGGTTAAATTTCTCCTTTGTTCAGCTTGAGGTGACACTTGTAAATATTTCAGTACATTAGAGATTGTGTGTCACAGATTTAAGAGATTAAGTTAAAACAGTTCAGCTGTGCAAACTTGCCTGAGCATGATTTACTGCTACACTGTCTGGAGTAGGAGACACACACAGACCCATAAAGAAAACCTGTTCTGTCAGTCAAACAGCAGGAACCAGCACTATGAAAACCCAAGGAATTTTTTTTTTAATACACTAAGATCTCCTAAACCTGGGAAGAAATCCTGCAGCAAAGCAGAGACATCCTACTTTGATCCTTGGCTTGGTAGTTGTTGCAGGTCTCGTCCGGAATGCCGTGGTCGTGGGCGTACATCCAGACCCCGGAGTGGTCCCCGCCCTCGCAGGACCCGGCGTCAGCACAGTCGATGACATTCTGGACAGACAGGTAGGCAGAAGGCCAGGCACCTTTCCTCCTGATGTTGATTCGGTCTGTAAGGGTAGGAAACTGGGGTTTGTGGGTGGCTACACATTGCAACTGGTTTTGAAACTGTCTCCTCTTCATTGAACCTGTAACTGCAGACAGCAGCATTTGTGGTTGGAAAAGCCTCTGCTGTCTGCAGTGAGGAACACAGCATGACCTAATTCAAACCAGAGGCTGAGTTATTATTGTGGGTTTCCATTAGGAGGGTTTTTTCCATTAAAAACTCGGCAAAACCACGCAGATTAGCAAGATCCGTCTAAAGCCTTGAAGAGCCCTAGACCCCTTTTAATTCAAGCCACAACTTCTGAAAACTTCCAGATCTGATTCCTGACTTTGACAGCAAAGAGTTTTCAAATGCACATCACAAAACCAGCTCTGACCAGCATCTTTTACAGGAGTAGATATTTATGTACAAGTCCATGCATAAACATGAGCCTATGGAGCCCAGGTTGCTGGCTCTGAGAGACAGTCTTAATGCAACAGAAAGCTTTCAGAGTTATCTCCTTGCTGTTACATCGGCATCTCACTGTTATCCTGCCATCTCAGACAGGCACCGCCACCCTGCTGCCTTATTTTGTCAGAAACAAGCAGCTTACTTGGCAGAAAAGCTTCCTGATGAGTATTTGTAAACTGCTTCTCTGCATTAACAGTCTTGACGGATGCCACTGTAATACTTTAAATCCTATTAGTAACAACAACATTCAAATATACTTGACAGAACTGGGAGCTATCATCCCAGCCTAATCTTCCTGCAAGTTGCTGTATTTTACCTATCCTAATACTTCACTCCATCCTGGCAGGTGTCATACACGTCCATATCCTTGCACTGCCTAAGACTCTATCCTGCATGATTCCTGCTGTCTGCTCACACCTGCCTTGTCTTCCCCCTTCTGCCCACTTTCCTCTATTTCTCCTTCACAGGTAATTTTCCTACAGCCTCCCTGTGCAAGTGGTGCTTCTCCAGCACGCAACTGTTGCGTGCAAATCATGTATTCTCTCTAGAGCGATCACTTCTCCATCTGTAGCAAACCACTACTTCCCCTTGACTAAGAAAAAGGCTGATAAGAAGATTCCTGCTGAAATCAGACTTGTGTGTCTGCTGTGGTGGTCAGTTCATTTGAATGACAGTTCTCCTGTAGCAAATACCCTACAAGAGGCAACTTCTTTCCTTTCCTCATTCCCAGCATGGCTGGAGAGCCCCTGCTGTAGTGCAGCAGGCTGAGGTACCAGAAAGGGGAAGAAGACCTGACAACTCTTTTGCATCTGCTGCTGCCATCACCACACCTCCGAGGGGAGGGTAGAAACCCCAGCTCTCACCCCAGGACCTAAAGAGCAGTTTGGGAGGAACTATGGCCATGTTCCTTCTGCAAACAGGTTTTTAACCACACACCAGCGTTCCTCCCTTGCTCCCTTTGGATAAGGTGGAGGCAGCCTCACTCTGATTGCTTTTTCTATTGAAACCAACCCTCCTTGCCTTCACCTTGGGCATTCCCACTGTTCTGGTGTATTCACAGACATCTCACCCTCGGTTTTGTCAAGTTAGTCACTGCAGTGATTTAGCACCTTACACCAGCTGTCAGTAACCTGAAGCTAAACTTCCTTTGCTTCCCAAAAACTCCCGATTCCAGCGGGGAGCCAGCCCGGCAGGTGAGCCCCAGCGTACCTGCCAAGGCGCTGGTGCTGCCGTGGGCCCAGCAGGACCCGCAGTACTGGGGGATGTGCTGGTTCCGAGTGGTGCTGGCGTAATTCACCCCGTCCACGTTCCTCCAGTCCCAGCTCTGCGGCAGCGCCGACACGTCCAGGTACTCGTGCGGGCGGGGGTAGGTCCTGCGGGGGGACGGGACGAGGAGGTAGCCCAGGCATCCTCCGGCGGAAGACGGGCGGGTGTTTTTTTAAAAAAACACGGATTCCACCGAGTTTCGTAACGAGGCCGCGAGTGTCCGGCGGGGCCGCGTGACCGCCCCCCCCACCCCCTCAGGCCTCCCCGAACCCCGGCCGTGCCTGGCCGGCCCTTGCCCAGCGCTTCTCTCCGCCCTGCGGCGGGGAAGGCGACCCGGGAAGGGCCGGAGGGGGGGCCCCGGGAGGGGACAAGGGGCCGAACCTCACCTGAGACCGGGAGCCTTGCGCGGGGCCGGTTTGTAGCAGTGCTGCCCTTCCCTGAAGTAGAGCCCGGCGCGGGCGGCCGGGCAGAGGCAGCAGCAGAGCAGCAGCAGGAGAGGGACGAGGGCCTGGAGCAGCGCGGCCATGCTGGGACAGCGACAGCTCCCGGGACACGGCCGGCACCGGGGGT
>VZTE01002519.1:1230562-1242650 GCA_013397775.1 Eulacestoma nigropectus
CCCCGGGGCCGTGAGGGGCGGTGGGCGGGGCTATGGCGGCACCGAGCTGAGGCCGCGGGCTCGTCGCGGCTGATCCCGGCTACAGCTGTTCGGGAAAGGTGGGCAGCTCTCCCGGTATGAGAGGGTCCCGGCTCCGCCTCCGCCTGTGGCCGGCCGGGGTCTGCCTCGCTGTCCAAAACCACGGGAGTGAGTGTGTCCGTTCAGTGGTTCAGAGCCTGTAATTTGCCGGAAACACACTACATGTTAATTACCCAAAAACCCATAAATTGAAGGCCAAGTTTTCTATGACGCTTGTGGCTAGTTATATAGCACTTGTGTTAGTTACACATTAACTCCTGCCTCAATAGTCCTGTTGTGATCTCAGAATCCGAGCAAGTGGTTAAAAGGGTGTTTTTTGCACCTAAGTCTGTTCTTACCCCTTTGTACCATCACTTCTTGATTTTTCTAGGTAAGACACTAAAGAAGGAAACGTTTTACAAGCAGGTGGAGCCAACTATTTTTTTTTAACATACTGTCTTCAATTTGCAGTGTATGGTCAAGCCGTGACAGTTCTGTCCCATCGGATGCGGTGCCTTGCCATGGGGTTCCTTTGGATGTAAGAGTGAATACAAACACCTGAAATTCAATCCTTTGCTCTGAACAAATCCATAAAAGACAATGTAGCAAACCAGAAGCTATAGACACAAAAAATAGTCAATTTCCCACATATAATAAGCAAAATGTTACTAGAAGACTCAACTCATGTTTGCTGTGGAAGCAATTTGGTCCTAACCTAGTGTTCATTTAAATAATTAAAACAAAATACTTAAGGAGATTAAATATTGGGTTTTAAACAAATCCTCGCACTTCTGTCTTGTTCTCTTACTTTCTTCTATCCAAAGTCAAACCACTTTTAAGCACAGAGTACTTTTCAGCTTTATTAGAGGTCTCATTTAGTCCAGAACCATTGCAATTAACGATCCACACAGCAATGTCAGGAAAGAGCCACCAGAACAAAAAGAACAGCTGTTCACCAGCTATGTCAGTCTGTCTCCAGCATACAACAGTAAGATCTGGACCACTGAGCTGTATTTTTTCAACTGTTAAAGAACTCTGCTCCTATAGAATTTTGGGTTAATTTCTTAAACCCACATATTGCAATTGTTCCTACTTAATTTTAAAGAAATAAGTAGTGTAAACGGGGCAGAAAATTCTTACTTCATGGATTTTTTTTCTTCTTTATTTTGTGTGAAACATATTCTAATATTGTAACAGACGTGGCGTATCAGAGCAAAGCTTTCCAATTTGCAAAAATGAAATAAATTAAACAATATTTGTTATGACAATCATGTTTCTGCACTTTTAGCACAGAAAGGTGCCAGTGATATTGAAAGGAGATATATTTGGTTTTGAAGCCCCAGTCATAACAATGATAACAAAAAGATACAAGACAGCACCAAAGATTTTGGGAAGCCCCCCTGTGCTACCTAAGCAGCATATTTAATGCAGGACAAGTAACTGCAGTACTTACATATATTGAGAAAGGGGATGTTGCATGCAGATGGGAACATCTGATGATTTGATAGGTAAAATAATTAGCAATAAGATTATTTTAAGCCTCTTAGGCAGCCCAGGCCACAAACATGGCTTGGCAGAGAAAAATCATGCCAGCAGAGTTGGACATTTTCTTCCAGCTATGCGCCCCTCTATTCCTGCCCCACGGCTTGTCTGGTTCCTCTCACTATCCCATGTCTCTCATGTGCTTTTTTCTCCACAGTTTTCTTTTCCCACCACATCTTCTCTCTCTGTACCTCTCTCTGAAATGCCTCTGCCTGCAATTCTGTAAAATTAACTCAGATTTAGATCCATAACGGAGATACACAACCTGGATGCAATTATTTGCACATTTAGCTCTATTTACTGTTTGTTGGTCTTGATAGATAAAAATTCAGCGTGACTTGAAAAAGCTAAACCTTTGGGAGAGGTACTGACCATGCCGAGGCAGACTGGATATCAATCAGTGACAGAAACTGTGCTCTACAAAAATTCCAGAATAAGCGATGATGTTTGTGCAGCTCTTACAAGGCACCGTTACAGATTTGTATGACCTGTTTTCATGCCCAGTTCAGATGCCAGGAGATACTTGTAAAGCCCTAAACTTTCCTCAGGTAAGAATTTTCAGAGAGAGAGCATAGGAGAGAGCAGATAAAGGAGAGAAGTTTAGAAGGATAGTGAGGGGTTGCAGGGAGAAGGGGGTGAGTTAGGAGGGTTAGATGCAGAGATCGAGAGAAGCCGCTGCGGTGCGATTAGCAACATCCAGAAACGTGAGCGTGGAGAGGTCTGGGGGAACTAAGGACCTGAGGTTAGACGTGTCCAGAGAAACTGAGGAAGTGAGGGAAGAAGCATCCTGAAAGGTGAGATTGGAGACATCCAGAAAAGGTGTAGAGGTGAGATTGGAAACATCCTCAGGAGTTGGTGAAGATAATCCAGAGGAGCGCTGAAACATGAAATAGTTAAAATCAGTGAGGTCTAGAGATTCTGACGAGGTGGAGGAGCTGTACTCAGAGACACCTGGTGAGGAAGGAGGGATTGTACAGGAAAAGTCCAGGGAAGCTGAGGAGGAAACATCTGTGGAGGATGAAGAAGTGAAACTGGAGAGGTCTAGAGAGAGTGAAGAAGTAGGACTGGAGAAATCTGTGGAGGATAGAGAGGTGACACTTGAGAGATCTAAAGAGATTGAAGAACTGTCGCCAGACTGATCCAGAGAACCCGATGAAGTGAGACTCGATAGGTCCAGTGAAACTGAAGAGGAGAAACTGGAGCGCTCCCAGGAATCTGAAGAGGTGAGACTGGAGAGCTCTAAGGAAATTGAAGAGGAGGTACGGGAGAAGTCCGAAGAAGCTGAAGATGTGAGACTTGAAAGGTCCAGAGAGGATGAAGAAGTGAGACTGGAGAATTCCACAGAGGATGAAGAGCTCAGACTGGATAAATCCAATGAATCTGAAAAGGGGATTTTAAAGAGTTCCAAGGAGGCGAAAGTCTTGACACTGGAGGGGTCCAGGGAGGCCAAAAAAGTGAGACCAAGTAGGTCCAGGCAGGTTGAAGAGATGACACTGAAAAGCCAAACAAATCCCCAACATGATGGGTGTTAAATCAGGAGTATTTTAAACTAAAGATCTCTATTATCACAGCAAACCAAAAAGACAGCATGACCCCCCAAATTTTTTTTTTGAAAATAATGATTCAAACTGTGTGCTTGGTGTCTTAGTAGTTTCTCTTTTGTTGCAGAAAAGCTCCAGTAATAAGAGCTCCCAGAATTATTGAGAACATTGTGCCTTTCCAGGGGACCAGTACGGAACCACACGTACAGTTGCAGACAGTCTTCTCTCCTGGCATGTCTGTCTTTGTTCAACCAGATTTATTTTTCTGTGTAGCATGTGCAGGATTTGGTTTTGGAAGCTAACAGTGTGCTAAACTGAGTCTGTGTCTGCGAAATACAACAGGCAGTTCTAACTGTTATTCAGATAAAAAGAGGTCTTGTTTTGTTGCCTTTCTTTTATACCTCTGGATATTAAACCTGTATAATAACAATAATATTTTATTTGTGGCTAGTTTGAATTGTTTAATAAAAATATTCTGAAGAGAACTTGTGATAGAGGGCAGACGTGATTAAAAAGGGAACAGAACAGCTTAAATTTCAGTTCAAAAAGTGCATCTAATTATAGTGTGAGTAGATCAAGAGGCTGATCCACAGCTGCCTTCTCTCGTCTCCAGACTGCGTGCAAAGCACAGAGCACTCAGACCTGCGGCTGCCTCTCCAGACAGGCACAGGAAGGCACATAAAGCTCTTCACTCATCACAACCACATTTTATGGACCAAGGAAGTGCAAGATGCAGGTACAGGAGGCTGCAGCTTCTCATGTGAACACACCCCAGCTTTGCCCGTGTTCTTACACAACCCATGTCCAGATGAGTGTGTAATGGATTTAGCATAATCACCATGGGTGCAACTCCCACCCAGGTCACCTCTGAACTGAAGCAGGTGTCTGCTGAACAGGCACTGACATTGAATGGTGTCTTACTATGCAAACATTAAAACCGTGGGGATTTAGCACAAAGCAAAAATTACCACGCTAAAAAAAGAGCTGCTTATATACCAATGATGAGACCCACAAAAGTTCTTGAATATATTTAATATGTATAGATAATGCTTCTGTAATTTTAGAGCTCTTGCAACACGGTTGCAATTCTTTCAAGAGTACAATGTTTATAGGTCAAAAGGCAAAACAAATGAATTTTTCCAACCATGCATAATTTATGAAATTGCAAGTTTGCTTGCTGCCTGTATTCTTGATAAAACACTAATGTAATTAACCCCTTAAAATCCCTTGCTATCTAAAACCAGTCATTTTGTGACTGACTGTCTTTAATCTCAAGGGTTTCTCAAGTGCATTTTACAGAGAACAACAACTATTTAAAGAAAAGGCAAATTACAATACAATAAAAAGCCTGTGTCCAACAGGCTATAAATTCCATCATCTCTTCACTGAGCTCTTCCTGTCTTAATTTAAAATAATAAAGTTGTTGCACTTTTTCCTATGAAATAATACTGTCAAGAAATGTGGAATTATGGTCACCATCATATAAAATGTAGAGGTCAGTAAACGTTTCCTACCTTGGATAGCTGTGGATTTACCTCCTTTCTCTGCCTGGGTAAGCCATACTGGGCTATGCTGGTAAAGCTCTGCTGTTCTCTCTGCTGCTGACCCTAATCTGCTCCACAGCCACTGGAAATGATGCCATGCTGATGACAATACAGGTCATCTTCTGGTAAATCTCCTGTCTAAGCACAGCACTGCACAGAGTGCCAGCAAAAACCTCCCTGAAATCAGCTCTGATCTTAAAAGAAAGATACAGTTCTGTGCTGTTTCCTATTATAGGACAGTATTTTGAAGGTTAGTTGATGAAGTAGATGAAGACAATAATTTTCAACTTTTGGACACTTGGATTCAAAAATAATTTTGCAGTGTCATCCAAGTTCTCAGCTGTCCATTCTACAAAATCTGGCATAAATAGCCTGTGGAGGGACCCAGGATCTGCAGAGCAGAATTCAGGTACACTCAAGTTTTAAAAATCTTGTGCATTACTTCCTCTTTTCATGTGTTTCATAACTTGTGTTACTCTTTAAATGTGGTTATAACAAAACAGCATGATGAGGTAAGACATTTTGTCCACAGCTGAGGATCATGGTCCTCCTAAGGTAAGCAGTTAGTTCAGCTTGGTTGTAACATGTAGCCTTACCTTCAGAATAATTCAGTTCTGCAGTAACATGGAAAGCAAAGCTATCAAGTTATTTAAGATAGAAATTAACAAGTCCTGTGCAAGTGAAAGAACAACCTCCACCTTAAGAAATGGAAGGATTCTAAAATGTCTCACTGCTTCCACACAAGCTCGTTACCAGTGCTCTTCAGTTCATCCATAAATGTGAACCTCCACAGGTTGCTGACCTTCCCTTTGAACCAATGCTGTCAGGGCCAAGGGACTGGAAACGTTGCACTTATGAGACAGTGGGTGCTTATGTTTATATGACATTTATTGGAAATATAAATGCAAGTACAGACCACAAGAGACAGATCAGCAATGTTGTAGGAAATGGTGGTTAAAATTTTTCTGCTTTTTTCCCAAGCAAACCCCTGGCTGACACTTGCAGTTCACTGCTGTCTGGCTGAACAGGTGCTGACACCCATTGGTGGGCAGGGATCCATCCGAGTCCACAGCACTGATTTGTTCACATCACATTGCTCCCCCTCTGCCCCTCCACTTCCCGTGTCCCTTCCCCTTTTTTTTAATTCTTCTTTCCTCCTGGTCATTCAGTTCTGTCCCTCCAGCTGTAGCTGTTTTCTCTTCCCCACCTCCTCCATCCCTTCCAACCCTCAGAACCCACAGCTCCTCTGCACTGCCCCTCTCACAGCAGTGTGGTGCATTCATCCACAGCAACCCACATTCACCGCAATTAATCTGAACACAAATCCCCGCCCAAGATTGAAAATCTTTCCACAGGATGGATTCTCCACAGCAAACTGTGAAATCTGGTTTCTAGTTAAAGCCAGATTTGCAGAAAAGCAGAGTTATTGAAAACCAAAAGACCACAGCAGCTGTGAATGTGCATTTTAGGATATGCATTTCAATAAAAGAAGCCACTCACTCCAGGGTATTTCTTCACCTTCACCCCTCTCATTTTACATAAGTCACCTCATAGTTCTAAAACATAAATAGACCAGAAAGTTTCAGGAATTAGCCAGAATTGAAACAAAATTTTATTTAAAAAGCGCCACATACAGAAAGCCATACTCTGACAGAATGAGAATGCAGGCATATAAATAAAATAGAAGAAAGAAAATTATTATCTTTCAAGAAGCTGTTGAATGCCTGTAAAAATTAAACAGTAAGGCTTTTTTCAGTGCAAGGCCAAACTTTGAGTTCTACTATGCAGTCCTTAGTGCAGAAAAATTTGGAAACTAAAAAACTGACTTTAGACTATCAAATGATGCTAATGGCTGAGCAAACATATAAAATGAGTTTCAAGCTAAGCATTTTTATCAGAAATGATGGTACAGTTTTGCAGAAGTTTCACATACACTTTTGAAATTGAAATGTTATTTCAGTTGTAATAATCTCCTGTAAAAGTATGGCAAACCTCAATGACTTTAATTAGTAAGGTAGTCTCAAACCATTTCTGTTTAGAAAAATATTTAGAATAGTTAATTTTTAAAAGTTATATATCTATATTCCTGTTTTCTTCCCCCAACACAAACCTTACAGAAGTGTTTTCATTTGTTTACCAGTTAAAATAAGCTCTGGTTCTCTATACAGCAGACACTACTTAATAGGCAATTTGATATACCAGAAATGGCATGCAAAATCAAGTATGCTGGGCCGGGTGACATTACAGTTCATAAAGGCTAAGAGAGTCTTGAAATCACTTGTAAGCTTAGAATCAAAATTCCAGGAAAAGCCTGGGGCACCAAAATACCACCATCAGCTACTTCTGGGCCGTGCCTTTGCATTTTTCTGTTCACACTGAAGGAGCCTCGGGGTCCAGAGAGCCCCTGTGAGGTGTCCAGGACCAGGAGCAGACTGGCACACGGTGTGAGGTGTCCAGGGCTGACCTTTGAGCTCCCGCAGCGAATGACTGGTGACAGTACCAAGAACCTACAACAAGTACCAGGAAACAGAGACTGGAGAACACCAAGTGAAACCCTTGAGAATACAAAGGGCCTTGTACTGTGAGCAGATTAGTTCAAAAGGTAAAGGGATCTGAACGTAGAACACTGGTTAAATTGAAGGACAACACAATATCCAGTGGATGTAGAAGGTTATTTCTGGAGTTAGTGAGTATACTGTTAGACACTACTTGCTCTTATGTTTAGGTATCTCCTTAGCCACCTTCACAAAGGTTTTTTACTCTTTAATTGGTTCTTTGAAGTGAACACCTACTATTGTAGCAGCTTACAAGATTTGAAGGCTCTATGATTACTGTACCTTTATGTCATAGACTTTTAGAAATGGGGATACTTATTGCAGAAGTTTAAGATAAAATTTGATCTTAAGGTATTGCATGCCCAGCTCATTAATGTTGCATTTAGGAGCAGGATTTAGGTCTTGGTAGGTAGGTAAGAGACACTTTGATGTTTTACCTATGGTGACTGAAAAACAATTTGAGTACCATGTTAGTTCAACCAGTCAAGTTAAAAAGCTTATCAAAAAATATTTTGTACATTCTTTTATATTTCAAGCATCAAGTAATAAGCTTTCTGTTAAACCAAGTCGTATCACACAACTGTCAAAAATCAACAAAAAGAACAATGCTGGAACAACCATTCTGCTTAATTTTGGGCTTGGTCCCAAAAGAGGTAGTCCGTTAAGTCACGCAAAAAATAAAAGTTAGCCTAACATGCCAGCGTCCTCCACCATATGCAGCCTCACCACTAAATGAGGCTATTTCATATCTGCAAACATTGTAAGTCAGTGTTCATGTAAATACAGGAACTACACTTGAAAATTGTTTCTTTATCTGTAACTGCAATTCGGTCCAGCTGACCCAATATATTAAACAGCCTTTGAGCCCCAGCCTTAGTAAGAATTCAGCTTTTCTCCAAATTAAATTTATAACATGCCTAATATACACATCCTTTAAATAACAAAGGATACATGTATTTAGGCCTGGAGAGAAGCTGCAGGTCGTTAAGCCTCGTTAGTGATACAGGTCTAAGAACTATCATCATTTCTCTACAAATGCTGCTGCTGCCATCGAATTCCTCATGGTTCCTCTTGCTGAAGCTGCAAACTCTTCAATTTCAGCATTCAGTCTTTTAATTACCCATTCCAATGCTTCACGGCCCTACAGTTAAAGAAAAGTTTATCAGTGTGTAAATCTTAGTAAATAAGTAAATCAGTTAAATTCTTACTGAAAATGACTAAAAACACAGTACTTGAAAAAGGAAGGAACAGAAATACAAGCCTCTGATATTTGTTATTTCAATAACTGGAGTACTGCTGCAATGTGTTCTGCCTTACATTTCATGAAAACAATTCCTTCTATCAGCAGGTCTCACATTATGATCCACAAAAGACTTTTTATCCAGAGTGCTTTATCATTCTCGAGCTGAACTCAAGCTATCTTTGGATTGCCAGAGGACAGACTCTCAACTGAAATACTGTTTCACTGCTCCCACGTAAGTATTTCAGATCTGTCTGAATGTAGATCCTTTTTTGACAGCAAAAGCGAATAGATTGCATCAAGAAGGCAGCAAAAGAATGACAGTGTCACACTGCTGAGTGAGTGGAGATGTTTTTTCCAGTGAAGATTCAGAGACCTTTGCCAATAACAATTTATTATCTCCATTCACAAGAGGAAAAAGAAGAGGAAGTTCAGCCTGCTGAGCATTCGGTCTCTACAGTAAAGGCAGCAGAACTATGTGGCCCCTTCCTAAGATTGCTGACAAAGCCAAAAAGTAAAACAGAGATTTTTATTCCTTTTGACATTCAGCCAGTGACCACACATTTTACACGAAGGCCATACTTACTTTTTTAGCATTGGAAGAAATTGTGTTTGCCATTAGCCCTTCTAGGTAACTGCTGAGACTGACACCTTTTACAGATATTATTGCTTCTTGTGTCAGAATGGTTCTGAAACAGAAAGCAGGAAACTGAATTACTCTGAGCCGTTTAAAAAAGAAACTCACTCCTCCCCAACAAGTACATTCTCTCATCAGCTTTGCTGTATAACACAGAACTTCTTGCCCCCTAAAGACAACCCACTTCCACACCATGTAAATGCTTTATGCTTCTACTTATAAAATAAAGCCCAAGAGTGCCTGCTAAGTCTAAGTCTCCCTTTGGGGCTCTCAGCCATTTCCATCTTTAGAAGCAGGATGTTAAGAGTGGAAACAGCAGATTTGGAGTTGCACTATACTGGGAAAACAGCATTAAAACATCCCCTTCAACAGTAGGGATTGAACATTTCTGACTGTCATGACAGAAAAAAACTCCTATGTAAGAGTCCCTAGAATGATCCTTCAGGATTATCACCACTTCCAGCAGTACAGACTCACTAAGCTCTACGTTGCCTTAAAAACTCCAAGTAACTACCAGAACACAAACCTCCAAAATCACAGGCTAAAGGCACATAAAGGTGCTTTCTAGTGCAGATCTGTGCTCAGGCTGACAAAGAGATCAGAAACAAGGAGCTGAAAATTGCAGATGTACATGAACTCAGTTACAGACAGGACACCCCCTGAAAAGCTGGACTGGACTCCAGCACAGCACAACCCAAAGTCTCCCAGTGACTCTGCAGAACCAACGTCACTGCAGGAAGTGACACAGTCCATTTAATCTTGTTTTAGACAATTAACTGTACCAGAGGCCATATAAACCTCATCTTCTGATCAAGGGAAACCATGGACATTTTCAAAGCAAAGTCAAGGAGCTGTGGGCAATCTCAGAGCAGGGAGGTACTTACTTGTGTGGTTCATGAGGGTGTGGTTTATAGACAAGCCTCTCATCTACCGACACGAGGTTTGTAAATGAAATCTGTAGAACACAGGACAGGATTACCCCTTGATACAAGTAACACACAGAGTACTACAGAGAGCAAAATGCTACATGATTAGATAACAACCACAGTGTACAGACACCAAGAGGCTTTAAAACATTTTTCTTAACACCACCTCCACCCCCCAAACTCCTCCTGCTCCTCCAGTATGTTCACATGGTTCAGTCCTGACAAGTTCCAAGAGCCAACGTCCTGAAAAACAGAACTGATCAACTCTAACCACGTTACTTAAACCTTTAACTTGTATTGTTCTAATGCGATTTTCAAGTTATTTTCAAGATGATTCTCCTTTTCAAATGTACAAGGTGCTGTTATACTCTGTGATCCATCTCAGTGGCACAAACACAGCTACTTACATTACAGGATTTAAGCTCCATTGTTTTTTTCACGGGGTCAACAACAGAGTGCTCCTGCACGTATGTCCTTGTTCTGCAGGTGCCGATGAGCTGGGGACAGGCAGAGATGGCATTAATTCCACCAACCCCCTGCAATTTTTCCTGTCTTTAACTACACAAGTAGTGGTTATTGCATTGAACGGACACCAAGAGAACACAATCAGGATTTAGCTTAAAACAAAGCTATTCAGTTGAGGTATGATGCCTTAGGTTCTGGCTTTTCTGTTTTTAAATCCTGCACTGCCCGGTGTGGAACTCTGAAGTTTCTTGGAGCCTGTTGGCTGCTGCTCTCTCACGCCAGACAGACACAACAAAGCCTCTCCGAGCTTGCTGTTCAAGGACACTCAGGCTGTCCTAGGCCCAAAAGGTGTAAACCAGGGCCTCTGGAGAGAAACTGAAGAAATTACATCATCAGCTAAAGTTTTAACTGGCAAATTTATGCTGATATGCAAATGAACCAAACCTATCAAAGTGTGAAGAACTTGTGACTCGGGGTCCATCTTGGGGCCCAGCTTGGGTGTGGCCTTTGGCTCCCCAGGGTGCACCTTTGAAGGCCTTTCAAATAAACATCCACCTTTATTCCCTCACTCCTGTCTAGGCTCTGTTTCTAGGTAGCCCTCAAGGCATCAGGTACATCTCATTTTCCAGATGGAAGCAGTCTGAGATCCAGGCAACTTTTGGCTATCAGGGTCACTGTGTGCTGCTGTTGAGCTTTCCTGATACATAAATGCTTAAACCATTAAACTTTTAAACCATTAAAGTTATGAAATGATACACATCTATTACAACAGCTGGCTCAGGAGCTTCCCCTCCCTGCGGCGTCCCTTTCTGGCCTGTGGCACAATACACACCGATTTCACAATGGACGGGATTCCCCACTCTGTGCTCAGGAGTCTGTGGCTGTGCAGCTTCCCGCTGGGATCCACGTGTCTGTCCAGGACATCGACTCCCACCACGCTGGGGTTCATGGGATTGGGGTATTTCCGCATGGCAGCTGTCATCACAGTTTCCCAGGGGTGACTGCCCAAACAGAACCAGGACACTAAGTTGCACACCTCTGTTTTCAACAGGATTATATCTTTCCCTGGAGAAAAACCTATTTCGTTGACTGAGCAGTGCACATGAACATCAAATGTCCAACACACCTGATTAATCAGGTGTCCTGAGTTCTAGTCTAACTTGCTAAGAATGCTTTCCCTGTGACACAATGCCAAAAGACCGCACTTTATCCAAATTTCGGTAATACTGGAGTGATTTATTAAGTTGCTACTTCCCTCTAACTCGTACTCCCTTCAGATTACTTTTAACACAGGTGTTCTGGAGCACTTGAGCCCATGAAGGGCCTCGTCGTGTTCCGGCCAACGCCGCCCCGGGAAGGCGGGGGCAGCACAAGGACGCGCCTCGGTGCCGACAGCGCAGCGCAGGTGGCCCCGCACAGGTGCAGCCCCCGCTGAGCCTCCGCAGCCCCACCGGCCCCAGGAGCCTCCCCCGGCCCGTGACCCCGGGCCGGCAAGGACGCGCGGGGGGAGGTCAGGGGAGGCGAGAGGCCGCGGCCGCCGGAGCGGGGCCGCGGCGCGGCCCCCGCAGCCCCCGGCCCGCC
>VZTE01002519.1:1243194-1259439 GCA_013397775.1 Eulacestoma nigropectus
CGGCGCAGGGGCCCCGGCAGCCCGGGGTGTGACGTCACGGGCGTGACGAGCGCGCGCGCGGTGACGCGGCCCCGGCCGGGCCCGGCTCTGTGGAGCCCGCGCAGGGGGTGGTGAGCGGCCGCTTTCGGGCCGCGCCGCCCGGGGAGCCTTCAGCCCGCTGCCACCGCCTGCTTCCCTTCCTCATCCTTGCCGCCAACCAGGGCGATTTACGGCGTTAATAAAGGAGCGGTTACAGCTCCCAACAAACCCACATGTGTTTCTTGTCGCGCCATCAAACGCTTCCTTCTGAAATTCTCAGCGGTGTTGGAAAATGCCGTGACTTGCGCGAAAACGGTGCTCTTCTCCAACAGCGGGGTAGCGTTTCATGCACACAGCGAGGGAGTGACCTCTGTGTAGTCAGAACCGCACAGAAATAGCCTCACTGGAAAAGCACGAGAGGGAAATTTCCCAGAAACAGGTTCTATCACACAGTGGCACTGCTGACACCCTGCTGCCGTGCCAGCAGTCCCAGCCAGTCTGTGACTCGCAGACAGTGAATATCCCCTGTGCATCCCCAACATCAAATCCAGCAGCTCTGTTACAGAGAAGCTGCTATTTAATGATAAATACCAGGTTCAGTCAGGAGCACATGCTTAAATGAGAGCTGTTAAGGGAATAAATTTGTGCTGGGGATACCTGTGTTGGTCTTAATTTTTCGTCCTTCACCTCTTGGGCTATTCCTGAACATGTCTAACACGCCACTGATCTGTCACAGTGTACAGAGTTATTGCTGGGAGGTTGCAAGGCACCTCTAAATCCATTGTAGTCTGGATGCCCACCGAGTGATTTTGCAACTGGAGAATTTTGCAAAGGATGTTAAAAATGCAAAGCATTTTGAGAGGTCTCAGTGTGACACGCCATTGTGAAGGTGGTGACCCTTAAATAGACAGGGACAGTACAGCAGATACCCATCCCTTATCCATCAGGCTGTCTGTAGCCTCTCATCAGGGGTTTTTTCTGTAAAAGAGGTGTTATCTACTGGAAGCAAAGCAAAATGTCATCTCCAAGAAGGAAGCATGCCAACATATGGTGCAGATTAGGAGCTAGATTTTAGCAGTTCTTGCTCATGTAAACTTCAGGCTATTTTAACAGATTTGTTCGAGTAGGTTTCTGAATCTGAGCGATACCAAGTGTGGAACTACTTATAAACCTGACTTGTAAGAGAAATAACACAATTATAAATAATACAGCCAGACTTTAGGGAAATGAAATGTGCATTTGTAACTGCAGAGGAAAAAGCGGCACATCCTAACCATTAGAATTATTTACATATACTATCATACAATAAAATCCAATATCTTTGTCCTGTATGTTGTCAGTATCTCTCTAATACCTGAAAACAAAGAAAACATTCTGTCAGTTAAGTTTGTGCCGTCCCAGGCAGCACCAAAAGGATCACTGAGGACAACGATGGACACCTACAAAAGAATATAAAACCGCGTGGAAACCCATGGTGAGGTTCCTTAGTCCATATGTGTCTTTCAGGGGCTGTTTGCTCTCAACTGCTGAATGCAACTGATGCATGAAATGGGCCTTGTGATTTTGGCAGAGCAATCTCCTTGGCGTGGCTAAGAAATACTGGAAATTGCCCTAGGAATTCTGTGGGAAAGTGCTCTGAGATCCCAAACAATTTATGTGCTTAATGAAGCATGAAGATTTTTTATTTCCAGACCCATGTTTGCCAGCAGGGAGGTGTGGCTTGTCCCCTTTAAGCAGCCTCATAAAAACCCCATAATTTTGACCAAAAAGCATAAATATCAGGAAATAACTCACAACTCAAAATTCTCTTTATCTCCAGCATTATATCCAGATTATTCCTGCTCTCCATGGTGGGTACCAAAACCCCAGATTGTCAAACCCAATCAGGCCTACACACCCACAGTTTTGGCTTTCTGTAAGACAAATACCGGTATTGTGTCTCACTTAGGAAAGCAAACACCACCCTGCTTCAGAGCCCAGAGATCAACCAGACCACTCTGCAGCACGAAATGTCACTAAATTCCGTCCTGAGAAGGGTTTGGTGACAATGGCAGTGACTCAAGCTGCACTTCTGAGTGAGATGAATGCAAGCCTGAAGTGCCATTCATCATGGGTCACCAGAACTGAACTGTACAGAGGTGACACCGCCGGGGACTGATACTGAGAAGGGTAAGTGGGGAAAGTTCTGGACTCACCTGCTGCACTCCCTGTCGCAGGCAGGACACGGGCTCTGGTTGCTTCCCTGCTTCAGGTATCACAACTCCGCAGTTTTCACATGACAGCTGAGGTGTTTACTGCTTCATACACTTAATAAAATTGTATTTTGTGGGGTATTTTCCCTCCTGTTGTATTCTGAAATACGGCTACACTGCAGTAACACTGCACCAGTTCCTTGATCTGAAATCCAAGTGTTTTTGGTGTGAAATATTGGTATTCACAGGCAATATTAATGAAAACCATTCAAAGGTCTTGCTCTTTTCTTGAGATGGAAAACAAGTTCCCACTCCCTCTGTCAGTCTGGCAGTTGTAATGATAGAAAATGTCAGTGTTTTCTTTTCCATACCTCTTCTGTGACTTCCATTTTACAATTCTTCATGGCTACCCCATCTATAAACACTCCGCAGCTGTCGATTCAGTATCTCAGCCTCCTCGTGCTCAGCTGTATTTTCCTGAATGTACTTCTTAAAAAAGACTTCACTGGATAGCAAAGCCCCTTTTCAGTGCTTCCAGAATTGGCTCACTAATGCCTTGCAAGTCATCGTGCATCCCTGCGTGACAAGGTCACATCAAATGGTGCTTTTAATAAGCAAATACTTTATGGAGAGAAAGAAAGCACAGCAATACCTCAGTACAGGATGGTACCAACTCCTCTAGCTTTGCCCATACTTTAATAGGAGTTTTGTTCAAGTAATTTTGATCTTTCCAGATTTCTGATTAATATCCAAAGGAGACACCAAAGGGGAAATGCCACCACTACAGAACATTCTGGAAAAGTGGTGTTAGGCACAAATGAGCTTCCATAATGAGACTTTTATTAGGACAGAACAGAGCTCACACCGTACCAGGGATTAACATTCACATGCTTTGCTGCATCTCTTTCTCTTCAGAGAAACATAGATGGAATAAAAATGTTTCCTCTTCAATACTGAAAATGTGTTTTTATCAACGTAACCAGCATTCTTGAGCAGTTTTACCTCCTCTGCAAGGCATTAACGGTTTCACTGCTGATGTTGAGTCCTAACAGTGCTTCCCACTGCTGCAGCAAACTGGCTTCCCACTCCAAAGCCTTTCACCTTCCTTCTTCAGAACTGACGTGATCCCAAATTCCTCGTCTCTGATGCCTGTAGCCCTCATTTGACCCAGGGTAAAGGGAAAGCACCAGAATGCAGCAAACAACACTTGAGACCCCTGAGCTCTATAAACCTCGCAGCCTCAGCCAGGGGAGCTGCACTGCCAAACTCCGCCTGTGCAAGTGATCTTCAGCTCTGCCCAGGCTGTGTGAGCTGGCCCCGGTGCCACCTGAGGACAGATATTTCTGTTCTGGGGCTGCTGCTCCTGTTGCTCTGGGATGGTTCTTCACGTGGCCACGATGAGCACTGTGAGGGAACAAGGCAGCTGAATCTCTGCTTGCATGGTGAGCAAAAATGAAATGGAAAAATGACAGAAAGGCCATGCTAGTGCTGCAGAACAAGAACAAGTGTTCAGGGCTGATTTGGCCAATGCTGTGCACCCCCAAAACAGCCACTGGAACCGGCTTGGCTTTAGCCCGACCTGCAGCTGTTCTCTAAGTTCAGTGCATTTGTTCTTCACCCGCTGACAAACACTGACTTGCTGTTTGTATCACACCATTCAGTTCGACTCAAAATAAAACACAGAGCAGTGTAAGACAACCAAATGCCTGTATTTGTTTCTGCACTTTATCAGTTGACCAGGAGAGTTTTGTTTTCTGTCCTGTAGTATTTAGGGCTCTTTCTCGCTCAGTTTGAAGAAGAAACAGCTTATAGAAATAGCCAACAAATCCCTTTCCCTTAGTCCCTCATATTCTGGTGGAAATAGCTGTCAGGTTGCATATGAAATACAAATAAAAATTTTTACAGATTATCATTTTCTATCCTCAGACTAATGCCTGTCACTCCCTAAGACGAGAAAAAATGCCAGTAACCTTATCAGCTTTCAGAGAAGAGATGCAGGTGTTTATATAATTACTAAGGGATCCGTTTGAATCGAATCCTGCCTTCTGTGTGGAAAAACCACGAGAGGGGGCTGGATCACATGTGTTGTCTGTGTATTCCACTCCCTGTGTGTGGGGCTTCACGTACTTGAGAACAGTCTTATCGATTTCAATTCCACGAGTCCTCATCTATGATGAAGTAGCTTTTCTTCCCTTTGCAGGTACTTGTCACCACAGCTACAATTACACTGCACAACTCTCAGGGGTGTAGTAGAGCAGGTCCAGTGTCTCAGGTAACAGCGGACAGAGATGTCCAGACTGGAAAACCTGAGAACAATTCAGAGTGCAAATGTTCTGTTGTAAACCTGTATACTCAGTGTCAAGTAAGGACCTTTGGTACTTTATGGAAACGGTGAGGAAAGCCAAGGACATCATTCACAGAATGCAGCTGAGGAAGCTCTCAACAGGAGGTGAAGGATATTTTAAAAAATTTAAAGTAGTCTTAGGTTGGAGAGAGAATGGCCTCTTCATCTTGACCATGGAATTGCTTTTTCTTGGAGAAGCTCTGAAAGGCAGAGTTGCAGTCAGAAGTGATATGAAAGAGTGGTATAAAAGATGATAATTTTCCCATCAGATTCTACCTGGTTGTGCCATGGTATCCACAGAGGGAATGGCAAACTCCAGAGAACCCCTCTGCAAACTTACAGGATATTCTGACCCAGCGTCACAGGATCAATAAGCAAAATCATTTAATATTCCACTCACACTTGATGTCATTCTTAACGGGTGAAAAACGAAAAATTGGTGATAAGGTCTTCGGAAACCTGTGGCCACCTGATGGGAAAGGACAGCATGGAATCTGAACTGCTGATTGGTGATGCTGCTACACTGCTGCTGCAGCCACTCAGTTTTAGCTGATTGGAACTAAGAACATCAAGGGGAGACTGAGATTTTGTTACCTGCCATTTAATATCTCTCCCTTCCCCAAATACCCCTGCACACCTTGAAAAACCCCGCCCAAATTCCACCAATATCCTGTCCCCCTCTCCCTGATAAATTCAAACCCAGACATTATCTTTGCTTCAGAACACAGAGTTAGGGCATATTAAAAATGTGCATTTTTAATAGGAGGATCTGGGACAAACATTTGATTTTCAGATCCCTTTTATTTTATTCTTCTGCCATAAAATGTGCCGAGAGGCTTAGAGCTGCACACCTTCAGAGTGCTGTTGCCTCATATACCTTCCTTACCCAGCATGTGATACATCTCCTGCAGTTGGGAAACACTCTGTCTAACACTGCCTACACTAGCCAGGCTCTGGCACTGTTTATATAATTTGAATGCAAATAATTATTTTTCTTATCAGCTTCCTCCCCCACCTGACAACATCCAAAATGTAAACGCCCTGCACACAGGATCCCACCCAGCTGGCCTGAGCTGCTTCTGACACTCACTCCTCCACCTGCCCTCTGGGCTCCTTTGTTTTAACACACTCAAATTGCCACAGAGAAATGATTTATCACATTACACAGCTGTGCTTGGCTTTATGTTTGGCAGCAGAGGTCTTAAACAGGTAGTACATGGCCCTTAAACGGCTTTTGGCAAGGAATGATCTGGTTTCGATTTAAAAACTGACTCAGAATTTGTGACAAGGTAGGTGCTGTTTGACTCATTTTGACTTTTTAATTTAGGTTGTGCAGTTTCCTTGACTTGCAGAGTTCAGGCAGTTGGACTATGGCTCTACAAACATCTTGTCTGTGTCAGCAGTGGGAGCAGCAGCTGCCACCAGGTGTTAGACTGAGCGCAGGTCCCCGGCGGCGCACGGCTCTTGGATGCAAGAGGACTGTGCTGTTGTCTGGGAAACAGTCGCTGAAACTCTGCAGAATGTGACAGATCCCAGCCAGATAATGTTTGCTCTTGCAAGCATCACAAATGTGCATGTGATCAAGTAGGCAGATGATAATCACATGTTATCACCCACAACTCATGAGCAAGCACAGTAACAGCACAATTAAAGACAAAACCACAAATTTTAAAGTACTTTGAAAATGCTGATGATTTTGTGTTGTTTGGAGATAATCATGTTTCTCCCCTAGTGATCCTTGTGTAATTCAAAAGATGACAACAGTTCTTATAAAAACGCCGTGCTCTCAGACATTTGTTGGGTGCATCTTTCAGTGCAAGGTCTGAAGAACCAGTGACGACAGGTCGTGGTCAGAATTCCGTATTAAATCACAAACATAACTCATGGTCTTCAAACCTTGCTCCCATGTCCAAAATTTACACCAAGCTCTTTGTTTCAGAAATCTTGAGCTCCATCAGCTATCTTTGGACGTGGTTTAAAGAAACCACAACTTGGAAATAAAAGTTGTCAATTCTTTATACACAAAGTACTGCATGAAAGTGGCCACTTAGTCATCAGTGCTGACATCCTAACTGTCACCAAGACAATTATCAGATCAATTACAAACCAAACAGTCTTGAGACACGTAGGCTTTCATCTGCCAGTGGCTGGCTACACAGCTCTGGTGAAGGAAAGCCATTAAATCATTTTTATTCAAAGTTTTGTGGGCCAGAGAACAGGTGGATCCTGGTTTTAAGAGTATTTCTGCTTTCCTTAGTGCTGGGATTGTATTTGTCACGTCTTTGGGAGGGGGAGGATCCAGTCTCAGCAACTGAGAGCACAACTCCTCTCTGGGACCACAGTCCTCAGATGTTTAATCGGAACAGCAACTTAAGGCTCAGTCCCAGCCTTCTCAGCTGGGCCTGACAGCAGGAATTCCCAACCCCAAGCTGAGAAGCAATGCTGGTGTTTGGACAGGACTGTCAAACACAGGGAAACAGTGAGCATGAAAGTCAAAAACTGCACCTGAAAATGATCCTTGTCCTTCTGGGGATGAGGTGCTCTGACAGTTTTAAATCTTTAATACCTTATCTGGCCAGTGGTGGTTTCCTGTTTGTAGCTTCACTGAAAATGCTTCTTTTCCAAACAGCCTTCTGAGGGGTTCTCATGAGTTTATTTCATCCAACCTAAGGGATAAACTATAAAAGAAAAAGAAATAAAAATACTAATCTAATAGGAGAGTTTAAAATGGAAACATAATGCAAGGATCTTCCATGCAAATAAAGTAACAGGATACTCTTCATGCACAACTGGGACAAAAATATTTTCTTTCATGGTACTGTCTAATAATTATATTAAACTTTAAAGTAAGCAGACTCCATAAAGTCTTCATTGATGTAAAAATCAGAGATTCCATGTAGGAAAAATCTAAATCAAAGGCCATGAGATGGTGTGATCAGAACTGTCAGAGTCCAGCTTGATAAAATGCCTGAATCTGCATTTCCCATCACCACTGTCTGACACACCAGGCCATGGGGGCTTTTTTATGTACTTAACTGTGAAATATTGTAGCACTTAAGGAAAGTGAGAGGAATATGTGGGAATACTTATGATCCTGGAAGTCCTGCAAAAGAACTCCACTACATTCTGCCCTGATCCAAAGCCGAACACATTTAACAGGCCTGTACAAACCTGCTACATACAGACCAAGAAAATCTGAGTAAAATATAGGCAACAACTTGAAGAGGATCTAAGAATGTATTAAATATTACAAAAACGTATGAACTGTTAAAAATCCTTTTACAGACCAGTCCTGGGTGCGTTGCACTTGTGAAGGACTACAAGTAAAGATCCTCACAGCCTGAACTCAGCCCTCAGACTCTTCTAGGCCTTCCACCACCCCCATTATTGTTAATTAGTGCAGCTTCATTAGGGATGATTAATTAGAGAGCCCTTTGGGAGAAAACAGCTTTTTTCACCACTGCCTAGACTTAATGTGATGCTGAAACAAAGCTGTCTGCAACTTAGTGTTTCAGCAGTAATTAAAAGAATAAGCCACGTGTATAAATAAAAAAAGAAAAAGTTAAATTCCAAGCACTGAGAAATCATCAAATTCATCCCAGTATGATTGAGCCACCTTAGATTAATCCATCTCCTGAGAATCTATTTATGTTCTCTGTTACATGAGTTTAGAGTCCAAAACGTAAACAGACAGCTACAAACTGGAGTTAAAAATGTTTTTAAAAGGAATAAGTAGTTTTACCAATGACTACTCTTCTCACAAAACAACCATTTAAAATGTAGTTTTTCATATCTAGGTCCTGCATAATGAAGCACTTTCTAACTAGCTGCCTCAATTTATTTTTTCTCTAAATTGAGTCATTTAAGAACTACTTCCAAAATTCTGCACAAATAAATAATATTTATATCAGTTCTAGCGCACTGATTCAATAGGATATCCAGCAGGTTCATGATTAATAAGATGGCAGAAATGGAGTTTAAGCTTCTTAGTGTCAATGTTTGGTTTTCATGCTTAGAAATAAGAGGAATTTTTATATACACTCTCTACTGATGAAAAATTCTGAGCATACAGGAGTGTTCTGAAATACACAAAATACTGTAAAGCAGTAATTATTAAAAATTAAGGTCTATAAAAGGCAAGATGAAGAGCACAGCTCTTCTTTTTAATCAAGATGTGCATTCTGTGTCTTCAAAGCCAGGGGATCCCAAATGTACAGTGGGATGAGTAGCATAGGAACAGGAAAAACAAATACTGTGTGACCAGCTGGACACTGCCTGAGCCGACAGACTCACACAGGGATTGGTGCTGCCAGATCCATTCGTGAGGGGAGCAGCAGGCAAGGACTCTTCTAAGGAAAACTATGATATTAATAAAAATCCTCCACAAAGCTTCATTAATCACAAAACTTGGAGACAACCCAGTATCAGCAACAACTAAAACTTATTTAATTTGCTTACTCCGAAATCAATGTCTGCTCCTTTTATAAATGTGTGTTTCACTGTCACATACATCTTAATCCTAGCTGATAAAAGAGGCTGTAAGTATTTTGAAGGAAAAAAAAAATAGATGATGATGATGATGATATTGCTGAGGTATCACTACATCCCCTGCAAGAGAGGAAAAGACCTGAGTTTCAAAACTGACACCTTTCTGAGTAGCTTTTGTTTTCCTGCTTCCCTGAAGTTCAGTGGATGTATTTGAATTATATTCACAAATTCATTATGTTTGGGTGATTTCTTTATACATGGTAAAGTGTTATATGCAATCAGAGATATTCATATATTCAGTGTTAGGAAATGTTCCCTTCACAAGCCATAATAACCAGTATTTGGTGTAGGAATAAAGAGAGAAGATATAACCTTATTAGGATGGTTTGGGTTGGAAAGGACCTTCAAGATGTGGATGATTTTGATTAAAAAAAAAAAAGATAAGAAGTGTGAATTTATAGTCTTAAGTTGCAGTAACTGGGTAGAAAAATCTATGTAATTAGGCAGGAAGCTCTTTACAGCTGACCATTAACCCAGATAGCGCCTTATAACTGTGTTCCTGATTCTTTGATGGCTTTATTCAAGAAAATACAAAATACTCGTGCCCACAGAACTCTAGTGAAATACATAAGTAGTAGTATCTGAGATGTTACAAATATGAAAATGTTGAGGAGATTTTCTAGGATCAGCTAAGGACTCAATTCCCAGGAAAAAATTAGTGGGAGTTGAGCTTCCAACTCACATGTTATTTTTTCCGAAATCTGTCTGGGATGGCTTTTCTGGGACAAAAGAATGGTGCACCTGGAATTCAAATGTAAGAACTCACAGTTCAGTCATGTGAGCCACATTTTCTCCCTGTACCTTCTTATGTTTTGCATTTCATTTCTGTGCTGGCACATAGGATGGGTGTGTGAGGGAGTCCTTGCACAGAACACAACATTAAATTGGCTTTCCTGAAGTAGTTTTACTAATAATTGTTGGGGAGGACAGACTCGTCTTTTTCCCCAAACCTTTGCTGATGGTAGGGTTTGGGAGAGGTTGGTAGGAGCTGAAAGGGCTTGGTAATTCTAATGTATATTTTTTTTTCCATTGCTGTGTTTTTAATTTAGAGGAGCCTTGAGGAGTTTTTTCAAATTGCCAAGTACTTCAGAGAGTTTTTATTAAAATGAATCCTGAAGGATAATTTAGCAATGGATCTTTACAAACACAGTCACTGAAATACAGAAATGAGTTGAGCTGTTCAGATGACTGTTTCCATAACAGCACACAGCTACAGCAGGTCCTCAGAGACACAGGATACTGTTTCTATGGCAATAGAATGTCTGAGCCTCAAGGATGCACAGAAATCCATTATGAAAAATAGGAACTAATATTTTAGATTAAAGAGACTTCCTTGTTCACACTTATTTGCGTTTAGCCACTTGTCACCTTTTTGCTATGCCCAGATTTTAGGCTGGTGACTCTCTTGAGCTCTTGAGCTTGTTTTTCTAAAACAATAGGTGGTATCTGGACATCCTGTCTGTCCACCTCTTACAACTTTTTAAATTGTTGGTGAATTTTAGTCCAGTTCCACTGTGGCACTGGTGTGTGTCTCTGGCTGGGGCTCAGCACAAGGAGTGATGACACTGCTGCTGGGACATCCTTACAGTGAATTCAGCTGCTTGCTGTCCTCTGCAGAGGCTGAGGACAGGAGGGCCTGGAAGGACTGGAAAGAAAGGTTAGGGGTACAGAATATGCACTTACGGTGCTTTGTGGGCACCTCAGATAGGCAAGTAAATGGTAGCAAGTAAATGAAAAGTGCTAGAAGGCAGCACAGGAACAATTTCAGGGTGGTAGAGGGTGCACAGAGCCACAGTCAGTGTAGGAGTGTCAGTTTTTGGCTTAAGAAAACATGAATTATGTCCCTGCTAAGTGATTCCAGTTGTTAGCAATGCTGGTACTTTCAATTCTTCATGCTTTTCCCATGTTCCTGCATCCTGAGTTGCCCAGATCCTTGGCTGTAAAATTTATTCCAGATTATTCTACTGGGATCACATTCACAAAGGATATGTAAGATGCCAATACCAAGCAGATTCACAAGAGAACCTGTGCACTCCTTTGCAGAAATTAAAACTAATCCAAGTAAAGAGCAGACTATTTTCAGTAATTTCAGAGCACCACGTATGGAGCCTGAGTCTGGCTGCAGTGAGTGTCTGGATGCTGAAGACTTTTCTGAGCATGTACCCAGGATTTCAGGACAAGGAGATAACACGTTAATAGCTGAAAAACTGCTGATACAATTTCGGTGTCTGCTTTTGAAAATCGGAGCCATTAATGGTGTCAATAAATTTGAAAAAGTCATGGTAATCCAATTACTGCTATTTTAAAACACTAAGGTTCCTTTGTAGCTATGGAAACAAAAATGCAGACATTAATGAGCAAGAGGGAAAAAACCCTGGTGTTTCCTTGACGACAGATAAAAGCAAAGCTCCACGAGGCCCAAAGGAGAGAGGGACAGAAATTCCTCTCACCATGACAGACAACTGAAATCCAAGTCCAGTGCAATAATAAACTTCACTCTGCCAGGAGTGCTCTTTCACATGACCACTCCTTGCCTTTATCCTGCAGTTATCCATGCCTGAGGCATTCAGGGTAAGAATTGCAACCTTAAAGCACGAGGTAAGAACTGGTTCCCTCCTGGAACAGGTGAGTGTTGTCTGGAACATGGAAGAGCTTCTCGGACCCCAGAGTGAGAGGCAAAGTGTCAGATTTGGGCCTGCCCTGGTGCTCTGCAGTGTGGATGTGACTCATGTGCTCCACATGAGCTCGGTGTGGGCACAGGGGACACCACCATGGCATCCCCAGGTGTTGAAGAGCTCTTGTTCCCTGCAGTGCATCCTAAATTCAGTGTTCATATATATATTTATATATAGCACCTCTTCTCCCAGTGAAAATCTGTATAAATTTTAGATAAGAGTATGACACAGATACAAGGAGTGTGCAACTGCAACTTGTTAGTGCTTGAAATTTAGCTGGCAGCTCTCACAAAATTCACAAAATATTGTTTGTCAGAGGAACTCAACATTGTTCAAAGATAACGTAAGAGTGGAATTGTGACAGAGAAGACACCAGTAAGATTACAGAGCTATTTTTCAGTGGATAGCATATAGCATAATTGAATATTGATATGTAAAATGATTAGTAAAATTAATAAATAAAGAGTTAATTGGCAAATTTCTCACAGGCATTTTGGAAGAGCTGAGCTTTCAAAAAAGGTCTCATTTTAACTCTATCCAGCTTATGGAGTAAGTGAAGATCCCTTCATAATGGGAAGGACAGTGTATCAATTGGTTCAAAATCCTAAATTTTGGTGTGTTAATAGCAATAAAGAGCTGGATACTAAGCTACAGGAGTGTAGGGTTTCCTTGACAACATGCTGGGAGAAAACACAACTACATAGAAACTTATGGGGAAAATAAAAACAAAAATACGTAATTGAGTTTTCTGAGTGGTGTGGACTGTGGGTTTACTGGTGACTGGTGCTGGCCTGGGGTCACAGTGATGGGAATGCTGTGTTTCTATATTTATAGTTACTGCTGCTTCCTTTTACTGGTTTTGACATTGATCTGAGTTGGTTCAAGTGATCAATGACCCTGTCAGATTCTATTCTCTTTCTCTGTAAAACGCATTGAAGTTAGTGTACTTGGTGGGCTGTAGAACATTTCTGACTACTGTCAGTAGTTCTGAGTTATCTGTTTTTCTGTGACAAATAAGAAACAGATGGAAAAATGAATACATCTGTAGTTTGTGCACGTACAAACCACTGAACCTTGTTGCCTGTTTGAGTTGGAGCAACTGTTCCTCTGAAAGCTACATTGCTTCTAAGTGTGTCATAGTGGTAATTACTCATGTTTGTGATGTGATATGCCTGAAAAAACTACAGCTCACTAATCCTGCAATCTATAAGGCCTGGAAAGACCCTTCCTATTCCTCCTGCAAAACATCTCTTTTGTGCAAGAGGCACTGTAACATCCCCCACTTTTTAACCTTTCAACTGTCAGCAAAAGGAAGATTTGAGCAAGGAGGAAGAATTGGAGCTCTTCTTTCCCACCTGATACTTTAGGAGCAAAGCTGAACTCACACATCTGCTTTTTCTCTCTAATGTCTGAGATTTTTCTTGGATTGTAGGCTATCCTTGTAAATTAGTCTATAAAACAACCCTTCACCATACCTGCTTATGGTGAATTAATACTACAAACCCAAACCAAATAAACCCCCAAATCAAACTGTGTGATGATTCAGCATTTAGAGCCTTACCTAACACACATTAAACCTAAATGTGGAGAAAAGGTCTGTGAGATTTTAATGGAAGATGGTTTGAGGCTGGACTTTTTCCCCTTTTTTTATAATTTCTCCTTTGGGTGAGTGTCTGCCTGTCCAGCTCTGCTGTTGGGCTGTGGAAAGAACCCAAGCACTTTAAAGGAAAAAATCAATTCTTAGTGAAACACTGAGGTTGTCTCTGCAACCAGCTGAACCTTTTCAGTTTTGTGGCTGCCTTAGCATTTTCTCAGCAGCCCTTGAGTCTTTTCCCTCTGGGATCCATTATTTTTGCCTTCTGTTTTAATTTTCCTTGAACTGACTTTTTTTGGCAAGGAGTCCCATGTTTGCTTCTAATGAAGCTTTGTCTCTCCCTTTTGCTGTTTCAGCACATTATTGTCTTTAAGTTTTTTTCTCTTGGTAAGGCCTGACCAGTTTGTGAGGGTTACACTCCTCTTTGGGTGGTAGTTCTTGCTGGCTCAACAAACAGAATGAAGTGCCAGATGAATCTTAGCAGTTGTTATGCAATGTTGATAGGAGGGCAGTAGTTTGCTGTACAGTTGAAAAGAATGTTTTTTTTGAAATATTTATCTATATTCAATTTTTTTTCCAGATTTTTAATAGTTGCTTAAAAAAATTCTGTCAGTTCACAAAACTGTGATCTTTGGGAAAAAAGTCATCTTAAGTCCCATGCTGGAAATGATCAAATGAAAGATGTGCAGGCAACTATGATTTCTTTACATTCACACTTAAGAGTTCACGTCTATAAAAGAAGTATTGCTACTTGTGATGACCAATATCCATATTGCACAATGGTTCTTCATGGGGATTAGTTCTCAGAGGAGAATTAGGTGCATTTAGACATTCCAGGTGCTACTTCACCTGCAGCAAAGTCACCAAAACCATGGAGAAATGGTGACTTGGAAATACAACAGCTACAGGGTCTTGAAATAGATGTCCATGTCATATTGAGACAAAAATGAGCAATGCATACACCTTTGAGAGTTACTGCTTCAGGATGTGTCTTTTATTACTACACTTTTCAAACTGAGTCAAGAAAATAGTAATTTTTTTTTTTTAACTATGAATGTTTATAGAAGATTGAGCTGATACCACTCATTAATAGTGCATGGTGTTTAACTGGGCAAAAAGGGTCTTCAGTGAGCAGACAGAGCCCTAAGATTAAGAATTTAGAGAAAGACAGAGTAATAAAAAAGGTTGTGGGTTTTTTTTTTTTTACTTCTATCCACACAGAAAAAGTTTACAATGCCAAGAAGACGACTGGTTTTACTGAATTGATTTAAGCAATGTCAGCTCGCAAACTACATCAGGTCGTGCAATGGCACTCGGTCTGCATGAATGGAACCCTGATGGGAGCCAGATTTCTTGTCTCTCCAGACATTCACTTTTCTCTATCAGCTGAGGACACAGATATTTCTCCCGCAAAATTTTTCGTGGAGCTGATCTCAGCTGTTAGTGTATACGTGGAAGAAGAATTTAAGTTTCTCCTGTGGCCAGTAGCCAAACCCCGCTTTGTACCAAGTCAGGCTGTACTGCTGTGTAATAATGGCAATATCTGAGAGAATTTTCCCAGACAGACACAGAACTGAGAATCGTTTTTCATTCACTGTTGGGTGATTCCCTGTTTAGCTCCTTTATCAGTCTTTGTCAAAGTTTGGGATTAGCAGACTGAAGCCCTCAAGCCCAGTCCTGCTGGTTTTATTCACACTGAGTTGTGCTGGTTTGGCATTCAGCTCTGACTCCTCAGCCCTGGGAGAGGGGGCAAAGGATTGCCAGGGTGCCCTGCTCTAAACAGTAATGGGGGCACCACCCAGTGCCTCCTCTCTTTCCTCCCCCTTTCTCTGTGCACCCAGCTGCTCTGCTTTTCATTGTCAGCACAACAGCAAAGGCAACAGAAATCCTGCTTGATTTGGGGCTCATCTGAATATTTGCAAAGATAGACACCTAAACCCCTGCACATGCCTTCTGTCCAAGTACAAGATTTTCAACCTGGCTGTCTCTTCTCAACATACTTGAAGATACACATTTATCAAGTGTTAGTCCCTTACTATCATGGGGCAGCCAAGTCATAAAGATTCCTTGAAGTTTTCAAGTTCCTTTCTAAAACTGTTTTGTCTGTCTTTCACTCTTTGTGGTAAAAAATATGTTTGAGAAGTGTTCTTGCTTGTCTGACAAAACCCTTCCACCTGTCCCTCCCAACAACAGTGTTCATAACTATTTACAGTCACTGTCACTTGTGTCAGCGCTTTTATATCAGCTGAAATACCATTTTCCTCTCATTCCCCATGATATGACAGGGAACAGCCCCTTTGTCTCACTCCTATTGGTCTCCAGGACTTACAACAAACATTCAAGTCTGTTTTCTGCCCAATATAGATCAGTAAATCTGAGGTGTTGCTGGACTACTGAACAAAAGTGGGCTGCCAGCATGTCTTGTTTCTTTTGGCTGTGTTTTGTGGAATATTCAAGGGATAGTCCTGGGCTCAGATGTCCTGCCTGGCCAGTTGTGGAGTCACTGCTCTCTCTATTGTACTGTACTGCTTGGTGCTACCAAGATTTAGGCATCTATTAAGCATGTTCTAAAGCAGAACTATAGGTGTCCTCTGAAGACTTTTACTGTGGAAATTTGGATACCCTTCAGGAATACAAGCTCTTGTAGATTAATTAAAAAATAGCAGCAAAAATTATAACAAAACATTCACACCATGTAAAATATAAAACCTTCCTAAATACTCAATTTACTTTTTTTTCCTTTAGAGGCTGAGGAAGAAACTTGACTAGATTACATCTGGTAAGTTAAAACACAGCAACAAAGAAAAACCTTAGAAAAAGATAAAAGGAGAAAAGTAATAATTTTCATTTGTGCCTGATGGGGTTGTGTTTTTT
>VZTE01002519.1:1259500-1298249 GCA_013397775.1 Eulacestoma nigropectus
TGAAACCCAGTCGTGTCATTTCTTTACGCCCACACACAGAGCTGCAGTAGTGCAGACACTGTAGCAGGCAAACCATATTCCCAGCATCGGCCATTAAAACTCTTCCTACACCAGCGTGGGCTGCCTTCACCCCCTCCTCTCTCTGCACACACCCCACCACCCACCCTTCACTTCTCAAATGCTTAAAAAAAAAGAAGAAGAGAAAGACACTGAAAAAAGAAAACAGGATGCTTCTTTTGTTTCAACGCTATTCCAGGGACCTGAACCTCTCCACCTGCCTGTGAATTGGCCACCTAAAGGTTAGCAAGTGTTTTGTTATCATTTTCTATGGACAGAGAGAGAATTAAATTCTAGATGGTAAGACAGAAATTTTAAAGTTACAATTTTTATTTTTTTTTTTTTATGATGGTTCTTTCACTTAGCAACGAGAAAGGTTTTTTTTCCTAAAACACAAAGCATTTCAGTTCTGGCCCCACTTCAGCTGTTCAGATGGCTTTAATCGGTATTTTTTCATCATTTAGTCCAACCTCCTAAACTTTAAAAGATGGATTAGGGTTATTATTTTTCTGTTAGAGCAACCTGTTGATTGCAGTCTGCTGGCTGGAGGTTGTTAACTCTTTCCTAACACGGGAAATGCACAGGGAGGAAATTTGATGAAAGGATAAAAGAATCAAAATCCTTTGAGGATTTTAAGCACTAAAAATCCTATTTTTTCCTCATTGTGAAGCCACCAACAGTGTTACAAAACCAACAGATATGTTAGATATATTTCTTTCTAGAAATAGTGATGTAAATCTAAACTAGAGACATTTATTAAACTAGAAAGCATTTCTTATGGCTGGAGCTGAGAAAAGTAGCAGTGTAAGAAGTAGAATAGGAAATATTCTTGATACAAATTGCATGAAGAGGTCAAAAAGGCCAATACAGTGTTTACTTACACATTAAAATGTATTTTAGGTAACAATATTTTTAGTGGTTTAAGCCTTTGGAATGTTTTCGTTTATGGGTATTGAAGAAAAGGAAAATAAAAAATATAGAAAACTGTATAATAACGATCAAACCAGTTGCTGCTATTCTGGAACAAAGGGAAGGTAAAGCAGATCCCGTTCTTCCTCAAAGATTTTAATACTGTATTCTGGTACAGTATTTACAGAAATAATTGTTAAGAAAAGCCCAACCTAACCAGTTTTGCTAATATTACACAATTGTGGAATAAGTGTCAAAAATATCTGTCCTTAGGATATGGTACAAGAATTTCAAAGTTTCCCCAGCAGGTCTTCCAGTGGCTTTGTACTTTAGTAACACATGAAGAAGGGCAAAACTTCAGAACAATGACTTGTACCGAGCAGCAAGATTTCCCAAAGTCAGAATTGGAGATGTTACCATGGAAAGACTATAAAGGTTTCGGAAGATTATGGAATTAAGCACTTTCAGCCTGATTCTGCAGGGGACTGAGGCTCCCAACTTTGTTCCGAAGGTACCGGCAGTGTGCAGGCTGCGGGTGGAACCGGCAGAGTTGTGAGATCAGACACATCCCTTAAGAACAAGGGGAAAGGTGAACTCAGTACTTCTGTTATGAGACATTTCAAGGTGCGAAGTCAAACTGAGAAAAGAGCAAAGGCAGAAATAGTTTTTAAGTAAAACAAGAGTAGCAGTCATTTCTGGGCTAACCAGGAAAAGTGTCCGTTCCATTTTGCTTGTTTGAATTGAGAACTAAAATACTCCAGACCTGGGGTACACTCACAAACATTTTGCTTCCATCACAGAAGTAGTGCTTGAAGTACCTGCACAAAATTTATTTCAGACCCTGTGGCTCACTATGACTCTATGATGCTAAGATTGAAGTAGAAGCTTTATGTGGTCTATCAAGGGAGTTGTGCTGGCTGTCAGTGCTGGATGATCAACTGGAAATGATAATCCCAGGGTCTGTATCTTCCTCTGACAGTAAGACACTGTGTGCTGCTCTCAGCATCACTGCCCTCACAGGAAATATTAGTAATTAGCAAACCTGTAAGGTACTTTCTTTTCATTTAAGTTTGCAAAGTTCTTTAAAAGTGTAGTTGTAGGACCTTTGGAATCTCTTTCCCCATCAGCACAGGAAGCATGTCTATTGCTGCTTTCACTTGCTCACACCCCTGACAAAACTCTGCAGGTGTCTTTGAAGGATGCAGGGTTTTAAACACCTGAGGTGGGACCTTTTCCACGGATACCTGGGACCCAGAAATACGTACCAATGGTGAGTGGGTTTAACACCTCAAATCCTGATGGGGACATGAATTGAGAGTGGAGTGTAGCCCCAGAACTCCCTTCTGTGCAGCACCTGACAGCGGGCTCAGCTTTGTGCATAGTTGAAATTGATACTCTGCTGTGCATTGAGACAGCTGAAGTCAGCTGAGTTTCTCTGAGCAGGACAATATTTTGAATATAAATGAATATAAATAATCTTGCATAGAGATTGCAGCTGAGGAAGCAACACACATAAATAGATTGATTAGAAAGAGAAAACAAAAATCACTTAATTTCGAACAGATCTACTGCAGGGTAATACTGGTGCTCTGTATTTTGTGTACAGGTCAAATTACTTCTAGCCATTACAGCAACCTGTTCATCCGTATAAATGGGAAGAATCACAGGATGCTGTGAGGGCAGCCTGATTCCAGAGTCACTTATTCAAGATTTAGAGATTTTAGATTGAGCTTCAAAAGGTTCTGCTAAGCCCTGAGACCTCTGTAATAGTGGCAAATACCCAGACAGCCACTTGCTTTTGTTGTAACTCGCTTTAATTAATTATTGCCTCCTTAAGCCTCTCAAGGTAAGCAGTTTGCAGTTTTAACATTTGGAATTTGATACTGAGTGATCTAAATAATGAATTTTAAATGCTTACATGTGTTTTCAGTTTGTTACTAGGTCCAGCACACTGCTGCAATCATTAGTACTGTTTAAATTAAGTGTCCCTTTTAAGTAAATTCACTGTAACTTAATAATAATAGTCAGTCTCAAAGTGGAATAAAATATAATGGGCTCCAGAAATGTGATAAAACTGAAGACAAACTAATTTTGACTGGTTATGTAAAATGCCCATAATCATCTGTTTGTATGATTTGATTCATGCCAGTGTTCTATTATAAGATGTGCATCTTTTTTCCGTTGGTTTGTTGACTGTAGCATGCAGTAATCCTCCAGAAGATCTCACTTAGAGGTGAGAACACATTCCTTTAGGAAAGTAGCTCCCAGCAGAGCTGAAACTACTTGCTGCATGTAATTCTCTCCATCTGGACAGACTGAGTCTGTAGAGCAGAAGCATGAGTCACTGAAAAGCAGTTCAGAATGTCAAGTATTTTCTAGATTCACGGATTTGAAGCGTCTGCAGTGCCATTACCAATTACTGGGAGCATTTCAGGGTATGGTAGAAACCAGGAGGATTTTAAGCAGTAATACTGGGCCCTGTTAAGAGCTTTTCTGCCCCCTGAATAACTACATGACAGGCAAGAAAGACGGGAAGAACAAGACAGAAATATTTCTCCACCGCCAAAATTAGAGGCCTGCTACATCAGGGCTCCAGAAATAAATGGAAAGCAATCCAAACAACAGGCAAAACTCTCCAGGATCAATAAAGCTGTTTGGAATGAAAATCCTCTGAGGCCTCTGGCATTAGTCTATCACCAGAATGATTAAAAGAAAGAGCTCCCACTGAAGTTGATATTGGACAATTATAACGTTACAATTTCACCGCTGCCCAGCAAGGGACAGGCTGCGGTGTCTGAACTGGGCAGCTGCTCATCACAGGGAAAATAAAAGCTATATCCTCCAAAATATGCAGTTCCTAAGGAAATTGTACAGGCCAGATATGCCAGTTTTGTTACATTATTGGGAATTCCAGTTTGGGATTCACTCAGTCTACCAGCAGAGGAGGTTGCAGCCATCTCAGTCCTTGTTTTAAACAAGTGTTTACATAAAGAAGAGCAGCCCCCCAGGACCCCTCAGTGCTGCTCATTGTGTCACCTGAGCACTCTTTAGGAAGTCGACCCACAAATAAAATGTAATTTTTTTAAATGACCTTTTCACTGCACTTGACTGTGCCCTATCCTGTTTTCCCTGCAGCTTCTCACAAGTTTATTGGAGGTTTGTTGAGCACGACATAAACACTTTTAACGTTCCTGAGGCATTTGCCCACCTGGTTGCTGCTTTCTCCCATCCCACAGGGCACCATTAGAAGAAGCTGGTGGACGACACCCACTCTGGATAAGTTTAGCATTCCATATGTGGCAAGTGTCTTCTCTCCACCACTGTTTTCTTTCCCAACATATTTTAAGAGAGCCCTTTACTGTAAAGTTAAAAGAAAATTACCTTTAGGAGTATAAATTAAAAACCCTACCATTGTGTCAGTGTATTTCAGGACGAAAAGCAGAGTACAAACCCCCCACGTTTCGAAGATTCTGTTTAGAGGTCCCTACATAAACAGTGATAAAGGATACGGAGAAATTGAAATGCCACTTCATTTTCTTCTGTTTCAACTCTTCCTGTTTTCTGAAGGTTGTTTCTGTGACACCAATGAAAAAAAAAAAAAAAAGAAAACCCCAACTTCCTACTTCTAATCTGTTTCAAGTCTTTGTCCTCGTTTCTCTCTGCTTGCATCAAGTATTGACAGAAATGAGACTTTTTTGCTGAAATGCCTGGATCAATCAAAGGTACGTGAGCAAAAATTGTTTCCAGACTAAAGACTTAATTCTCTCCAGACTTCCACTTCTGCTCCCTGGTATTTAAGGTAGGGATCACTAAAAGCTTTTAAAAACAGGTAAAGACTGCTGGTATAAACGAGTATATTGTGTATGTTCAGAATGTTGAAAACCTGTTTCTGTGGGGTTACAAAAATAAAGTAACTCTGCCGTTTCTCCGGGTTCTACCTGCAGAGCAAGGTGGGGGATTGAGCAACTGGGCTCTGTGTCTGCTTAGAGACTGATGCTCTGCTCAGTGGTGTGTCAAAAAATGATACATAAGTGCAGAAAATAAGTATTTACATGTTTAGTTATTGATTTGGTTAATAATGGTGAGCAGTTGACAGAGCACTGCATGTGCCATGCAGAAGACAAAAATCTTTTGATTGTGTAGTCCAAAATTATAACAGTGCTGACAAAATGAAACAAGTTTTATAAAATGTATTTGGAATTCAGGAAAAAGTCTACAAAAATGGAACTTATTGGATTTAAAATGATTTTTTTATATCAACCTCCTATATTAAAATACTTTATACTTATAAAGTGAATAAGACAGTTTCTGCTACAATGATTTTTTATCTGAAACTGCTCCACTTTTCAATGTTTCACAGACCTGCCTATGGGGTGTACCTGAAGTTAGAATTTCAAACCAGGAACAAAATAATTGTATTTAATGGAATTTTAGTGACCAGTTTTGATATCTTAAGAAATCAATTTAGAAAATTTTGGGCTGGCCAAATCCTGCATTAAGTTTTGTTTATTGGAAAATTTTCCATATCTAATTAGGATCAATTCTTATGCTGGTAGTTCAGTGCCACAAGCTACAAACAGCTGAGAACATTGGGTGGATGCTCAGTAACAGAGCCCAGGGGATAATCAACAGAGGAAGTTCTACTTTAGGCAAGGACTACCCTGAATCAGCCTTGGGGCAGAATTAGTTTGAGATAAGTATTTTTGTCAATGTACAAAGAAATACAGTGGCCTTTTTTTGTATATAAATAACAGATGTGAAAAGTCTGATGGTATTTGCCCCAGTAGAATACAAGTCATGGCAGTTTCACTCAGGAAGAAAGTACTTTTTCTTGCTGTGAAATGCAGCAAACTACCACACCTGGTAGAGATGTGTTATTACATTCTTAAAAGTACATTAAGTATCACCATTAGTTTACTTGTTGAGCTTGACTTAAAACTTTCCATTAAGTTTTCTGTTCCCACTTAAGTATTTTCTTTGTAGAGCATTACAGAACACTGAAATGAGTCTCAGGCTCTGTTTTGGGCCCCAGAAACTTAACAGCATTAAGTGAAATTACACAGAGCCTCTGGTACTTGGGAACCACAGGATTCATATGAAAAACATCTGTCTGTGGTGGCCTTGAAGGCCCCATCAGCTCTGCATGGCCAGGAGGAAATCAGAGAGAGAGAAAGAGTTTGTGGCACTGGAGCAGGCTGGTGGGAGAAATGTAAAATGTGTGGAAGTGTATTTGCACACCTCCATTTGGGGGAAGGAGAGGAGCAGGCACAGTGTCTCATGTGGTAATTGTTAGATCTTCTACCTACTGGGTATTTAGGCTTCACTTTTCTTCTTGGAGTCTGTTCTCGGCAGCATATTTTTTTCCCCTAAACTTTTTTTTTTAATATTTTGGAAAAACTACTGCACACTTAGTTTATATCACTGTCTCGTGTCTTATCCCTTATTGTATGCTGTGTTTAAATTCAAAAGTGACTGTATAACTTAGGAACCATCTTAAATGGACTTGAAATGTTGATAACATCACTTTGCAAATTAGAGAATTCCACTTTTATTCTGTACAGGTAACCACACTGCACAATAGGGATAATAATTTCTTTAACAAGCCGTATTCTTTCAACATTCTTTCATCATTATAGTCACTACCTATAATAAAAAGCCACTTAAGTGATTATTCCACATAGAAATGTCAGAAGTGCATAAGAAAAGTCCATGCTTGATAACTGAGCTTGATTTATAACATTCATGAGGAAGAAAAAAAGGGCAAAATCTAACACTTTGCTGTGCACAGATCAGTTCAGTTTACAGGTTGTTTTCTGGGATGGAACCAGTACAAATTTCAAACCACATTTTGAAGTAATTCTTTTACTGTTTCCCAGTAATGATAACCTATTAAAATGATCCAAGGAAGTTACAGAAACACCACTAGAGATTATGCAGTAAAGCAACACATTGCAGATTTCAAATCGAGCCACTGATTATGTTATTCCAAATGGGTTTTTTATGGCTGTTTGTACAAGAACAACCCATTATTCATAGCAGCCAGTGGATGCAGTGAGCATAACTGAGCAAGAATCAAATAAACATTCACAGATCACCTGATTTTCACCCGAACTGTAATTACAAGGGGTTATGCTCATGCCCCTATCAGCTCTTCCAAAGAAAATTTTCAACTTGCTTATTTTGATAGTTTCCTCCTTTGTTTCTAAGAAACTAAAACAGGCAATACAAATTTTGGCTGAAAGAAGAAGTGGTCTGGACCAGCACCAACCCTGCATATATTAGGATAGATTTCAAAAGAACAGGTTCACTTTCTTCAAAAACTGTATCTAGAAGATGTTTTCATCTGGCATTGAAAGCATCTAAAAACAACCAGTACACTATAATATCTCCACTAATTAGACCAAATTAATTTGGGCTACACAAAAGCCAGCTTTAATTTATCACACTATTTTCCTATGATACCATCTTTTCTACTTCGCACATATTTATGCAAATCTGACTTGTAGAACAGGACACGACTTTCATTTTGTTCATGTATTTTCATTTTACTCCCCTTGTTGCAATGTGTTTGGTCTTAGCTCCCTTAAATTGGGTAAGCACAGATAATATGCAGGCATGTTTAATGTCCTGTGTTTGGAACAAGTTGCCCAAAGAAACTGAGCAGTTTTTATCCCCAGAGGTTTTCAAAACCAGACTGCTAACACCCTGACAACGTCATCTGACCTCAGTGCTGACTCTGCTTTGAGCAGGTGTTTGGACTAGAGATGTCCTGAGGTCCCCTCTAACCTCAACTATTCTGTGTTTCTGTATTAAAAATTATTAATATTAATTAAATTTAAAAACATGATACAAATATGTAGTGGTAATATGGTTCCAGAAAATAAAAACTGTATTATTTTTGGTGTGCTTAGAGCCTCCATTCGCAAATCTGAAACTCAGATTTGTTTCTAGTGCTTTGGGTACTTACTGTAGGTTGTAAGAGTGGTTTTAAATGCAGCGTTCAGTGTTCTTTACACTGTACTGAACTTTAACTCCTAGATGAGAAATGAAAGATGAATCAATTTAATTGGGAAAGGAAGTAATTATTGTCTGCTTAATGCCTGCATGTAAGATTTGTGATATTCGTAGCTGCTAATTTTACCAGTCCGGCGGTGGGAAGCGTGTATTTTATTTGCTGCCTGCCGACTCCTGCTTGTTCTGTGTCCCCTCCTGGCAGGTCCATGAGCAGATGGCAGCCGGCCCCTGGAATGGAGGCCCAGAACCCGCCGGGCGTCGTGGCCGCTCCAGCAGATCCCGTCCCGGGCCCTTCCCTGCGGCCCTCGCGGGGCTCCTCAGACGCTGTTCGGGGACAGGTCCCGCCCCAGCCCCTGTACCTCAAAGCCCTGACGATCCCACTGTTCCAGCCCGTCCAGGCAGGATGCTTCCAGACACACGGGCCCTTGGTGACCAGCAGGAGCTGTGTCCACCTCGATGGCGGCAACATTCCCCTCATCCTCAACCCGCTCGTTCCTCCGGAAGGCACGGAGCAGCCTCAGCCAGTTTTCCAGAAACAGCTTGGGCAAAGCCTAACACTGAGCATAGTCAGAACTTTACCAGTTTTATCATCGCCAACTTCTTGTGCAAATGCATCTATTGGAAGCCCGGGAAAATCAAAAAAGTCTGGGAAATACATCTGCAAACACTGTGGACGAGATTGTTTGAAGCCAAGTGTCCTTGAGAAACACATTCGCTCTCACACGGGAGAGAGGCCCTTTCCGTGCACCACCTGTGGCATTGCATTTAAAACTCAGAGCAACTTGTACAAACACAGGAGAACCCAAACGCACGTCAACAACACCAGGCTGCCCTCAGACTCTGACATCAGTGGGGGATCAGAGCAAAATGAGAGATCAGTAGAGAGCACCACTTCTCCCCAAGGCAGCAAAATCTTGAGTAGCACCAGTGAAGACCAGGGGATACACATCAAACAACCCAGTTCAGAGACTAGTGCAGCAACAGACACTAAGAAACCTCATGAGCTCTCACTGCCAGCGACAAGCTCTTCATCAGCTGCTTCAGAAAATCAAGAAACAATGAATCAATCCTTCAGTTCAAAGGCTAATCAGGGGATTGCTGAAAGAGAACCTCAAAGTTTAGCATCTCCAGGAGCTTTGCCAAATGGTCCATGTTTGAGAAAGAAGATGCAGGAGCAAAGAACTCCAACTGCCAATAAGCACACTCAGCTGCAAAGGCAGCAAGCAACCTCTTCAGAGAAGCAGTGGGATTACAAATCCCTGGACTGCAAGCTGAAGAAGTGTGAGAGCACTGACTCGGGGTATCTGTCGCGCTCTGACAGCACAGAACAGCAGATGACATCATCCAGCCCCTTGCACAGTCTCTACGAGCACAGCACGGAACTGGAAAATGAAACTGCCTTCAGCAGCCCAAGGTGTGCCTCCGGAAGCACTGCAAAGCCAGAGGCAGCTGACAAAGCTACAGCCTCGATGCTAGAGAAAAAGAGGCTGGAAGAACACATTTCAAAGCTTATTTCTCACAACAAAAGTGTGGTGGATGATACCCAGTTAGACAATGTCAGGCCCAGAAAAACTGTCCTTTCTAAACAGGGAAGCATTGACCTGCCAATGCCTTACACATACAAAGACTCTTTCCATTTTGATATCAGAACTTGTGATGTAAACAGGAAAAAGAATCTCTCTCTTTGTTCAGCAAAATCTACCTTTGCACCCCTGGAGAAATGCAAGCCAATGTTTTTCCATTCAGTTCCCACCCAGTTCTCCACAACAATCGACACTGTGCCTGTTACTCGGAGCAACTCCTTGCCTGTTGTGGAGGGAGCAAGGATGGTACATGACAAACCAGGTTGCTCTAAACCACTTTCTCTTACTAAGCAGTCTGCAAACACAGGCACTGCTGGTTTGCTGCCTAGCAACGATCTTGCTGCGAATTCAGTGGATTTCCCTAATAGCCATCCCCGAGCTCTAGTCAGACAAACAGCAGTGGATGATTTGCCCCTAAGTCATGTGGCTGATCACCCTTCTCTGTCAGAGGAGTTGAAAGGGAGTAAAAAGCTTGGGGCCAGAGAAGTAATCAGTGCTAAAAATAAGAAACACAATCAAAGGAAGTTGAAGATGTTCTCTCAAGAAAAATGGCAAATGTATGGAGATGAAACGTTTAAGAAAATCTACCAAAAAATGAAAAGCAGTCAAAATGCCAAGAAAATTAAGCAAAGAGAGAATAAGATTACAGATATTACAAGCTTGATTCCTAATTCAAAGGAATCAGCCAGCAGCACTGAAATTACTGAGGAAAGAGATGGCAGGAGCTCTACGGGTGACAGACCTTCCTCCCTTGTGACAGCAGCTTCAACCATGGGTAAATCAGGAACCTGTACTGATGGTAATCATGTTCTGCAGAATGTGTCCTCTGAGGAAACTGCAGACAGAGTGTCCTACCTAATGGAGACATCACATTCCATAACTGCCGGAGCTGTAACCAGCCAAACTTCCCGAGAGCTCAGTGGCAGTGACACGGAGAAATGCACAGCTGGCAGCAGCACGCTGCTGGCTCCAAGCAGTGGTGAGCTCAGGCTTCAAAATCCTGAGTGTCAGCTGAGCAGCCACGGGAGGAATGATGACTGCTTGCCAGTACAGAGTAGCAACTGGGAGAAACGAAGCCCTGGGAAAGAATCCAGTGCATTTGAATTAGACAGTAAAAGCCCTTCACACAATTATGAGAACCATCACGGGACTAAGGAAAGTGGTCAGCATGGCCTGACGCCCCTGTGGGTCCATTGCAACAACAGAGAAACTGCAGGGAAATCCCAGACTTTGCCATCAGAAAGGAAGAAGCTGAAATTCGAAGTGGAGAAAACACAAAATGTGATTTCAGTGTCTTGCCCTAGTCCCAGTAGAGAAACCACTGCAGTAAGTGAAGTAAAGAGAGTCCATTGCCCTGGCACTCAGTGTCTTCCCACTGCTCCAGTGAAATTCTCCAGTAAAGCAGAGGAGCAAAAATCAAGCACAGGAATTAATGAAGCCACTGGAGGTACTGAGAATGGGGAATATAGGAAAACAATCAAACTTCCCGCGAAAGATCCTAATTACAGTGACATTAACCTTCTTTCACATCCTGCAGGTATCTCAAAGGCTTCACTGGTGGGATTTTTAGGGTCTGAATTAAGGGGAATGGATTCCAACTCTTTTGCCTTGCACAATGCAACAGATGGAGATGACAAAACACGTCTTGTAAAAACAAGAGCAAAAGTGCCACTTCTCAATGACAATGCTGTGGATGTGTCTTCTAAAAGTCATCATCTGCAATCTGATCATTTAAGTCCAGTCCCACAACAAAATGCCTTCTCTCCAAAATATATCCTTAAATTGCCACAGGACAAGAGAACTTCAGATCTGTCACCTTTGCTTAGATCGGAACAGGAGATGACAGCTTGCAGACCTCTGACAGAGAACTTAACCACCCCACCCTGCTCTTGCAGCAGCACATCCCTCTGTTCTCATTCCACTGATGTGATTTGGTCCCCTTTAAAATCTGAAGCGAGACCAAAGGCTGGCAAAGGAGAAATTCAATGGAATCTTCACACAAACTGGAAAACTCCAGGATTCTGTTTATCAGTCAACTCAGAAACCACAAATATCTTAACCACAGCAGAGAACATCTTTTGTAACCAAAACTTCAAGCAGCAGGATATTGCAAGAGAGGATGGGAAAAACAAACAGAACAAAAATAAATTAAATTATCAAAGGCAAACAGAAGAGAAGTGGATGAGTAAAAGTACTTGCTCTACACAGACTCCGAAGAAGAAAATATGCTTTACTTCTGTGTATACAGGTGGCTTTTTCATATCTGCTGACATCAAAGACGAGAGGAAGGCCTTATACCACCTTTGCTCAGGAAGTGACTCTTTGATGAAGACATCAGTTTCTAGCAAGGGTGCAGAGCCAACAATCCTGGGATGGGACAGAACGGGAAGTCCACGCATCCTTAAGGACATCCCACCACCAATGCAGGATCCGCAGCATTCCCAGAGCTCACGAGACAACTCCACTTACTTTTGCCATTCTTTTGGCACTTTCTATTGCCACACTCTCAGCACTCACTGTAGCGAATTCCCAGGGCTGCCCCACAATAACAGAACCTGCTACTCTGGCACTTCTGCAGTACCAGGCTCCAAGAGCACCTTCCCATCCCTCAGTGCCGAGCCCCGGCTGACCTGGTGCTGTTTGAGCAGGAGCCTCCCTCTGCCCTCGGAGCAGAGTGGGAATGCAGCCTCTGCCCATCCCTCCTTGCACACCTGTGACAAGGAACCCAGCAGGGAATGCACCCTGTCAAAATACGACATTTCCATTTTCAAAATGAGAAATATTAGCAAGAATGTGGCATATGGCTTAACAAACACAAGTTTAAAAACGTTGGTTTCATCCTTTTCTAAAGGACGCCAGATGCAGGAGGTAATATTAATAATCCTATTTGCTTCCTCATGAGTGTGTTATTGGCTGACAGTCCACTCTCACTCTCTTATTAGTAAAATGAAATAATTATCAGAAGTGTATTTATGGACATTTACAGGCATTTGCTGATACAGAATTTACAATTTGTTTTTATAAGATAAGTCTTATGTTCATGTGATACATCAGAAAGATACACTTCTGAATATGTAAGTTTCTTTCACTTGACCATTTCAGAATGCTGATAGTGAAAAGAGTGAATTTCTAGTTCTTGATTTTTTTTTCCCTTTATGGGGAAGTTTTATATTTTTCTCTAATAGCATCTGTATTTCATTGTATTCATTCTAAATGAATATTTGACTTAGAGAAGGACTTAAATACAGAGTTGTGCTACTTAACTCCTATGCTGGGCAGTGCTATTTAAAAAGTGCACAGATTTCCAACCTCGCAGTCAATGTAATTCACGGATTTCATGTACTTCATTTTTTCCCAATATTCTCAACAGTTAAGCTCAGCAGTTCCTGGTGGTTCTTTCAAAAATATTTCAGAGCAAAAGAAGAAAACAGTAGCTTGCAAAAAGGAAAAACTCTCAACAAACAAACTCAAGAGGAGCCACAAACAGAAAAGGATTAAAGTCACCCCTAAATGGTAAGGAGTATGGCTTTCAGGTTCACTAGATATAGATATAATTTTGCTGTAATGAGTGTAAAAACTCCACAGAAAATAAAACGTTATCCCCAAAATTCAACCTTGTTAAAATTGGGGGAAAAAAAGGATAAATTTCTCAGAAAGAGCTATTCTTATACCACAGCAGTGCCCCAAAAGTAAACGATAAAAATATCAATATGTTGTTTACTATTAGGAACAGACTTTTCTGAGCAAACCAGACATATCCTACAGAAAGATGATGCCTGGTCAGTTGAATCTCAGTATGCTTTAAAAATTATTCTTATCTGTCAAAATTGTCAGCATTTACTTTTGTTTGAAGGGAACCAAAATGCTTCTGGTTTTAATCCTGTCACAGCTCAGAGCAGCGTGCGAGGCCCTTTGTCCTGAACTGGTATTCGCAAGAGGAGGCAGAAGAATAAATATCAAGTTAAACACAAATTAACAGAACCATCTGTAGTTCAAAGGATCATTTGGTTTAAATAAAAAAGCAGAAGGAATTTGAGCATAAGACTATCAAGGGCACATTGTCTCAATCAGTAGAGCTCCCCCCTCCCTGTTCAATGGGAATTCATACCAGTGGAACATTTACCCTCTAATCTTTCAGGAGTGTGGGGCAGCAGGATGTCTGATGAATTGCTTCATTAAGAAACACATATTGTGTGCATACATCCCTCTTACTCTATTTCATGACCAAAATCAGACAGAGTGACTCCCTTGAGGACAAATCAGTGTCAGTAACTTAATCGCCATATCTAGTTCAGCAAACAGCACTGCAATTTAGAAGAACAGAATATAAGAACAGAATAAGAAGACTCAGGTCTGTGTCACCCAGCCCAGTGACATTCTTCTAGGACTTTTTTCTGATTTGATTTTTGAGTGTTGTTTTGTTGTTGTGGGTTTTTTCCTGCTGGTCTCAGAATTTATTTATATCAAATTTATTTATATCAAATAGGTGCAGGGATTCAATTAAGGACAGTGTCCTCAAAGTTCAGGTCATGCCTGTTAGTGGGTAACTGGCCCAACTGGTAACCACAAAATGTAATTTAATTTTCTAATACACCAAGCACATGAATAAGTGCATCCTTTTAGGTTTACACCTTGCTCTGTGGATAGTGACAGATTTAAGGGTGGGACCTTCCAATGTACTTTATTCTCACTCATTCAGAGTTACTGAAAGATGGCGCTAGAGTAGGAAATAAAGCAGAGTTTGATTATTCAGTGTGAGTTTTCTAAATAACTGAAATCCTTATGTTGTTCCTTAGCGATGATGAATAGGTAGCACTCAAGAAGTGAAAAACACCCAACAACCACACAGCCTCAGGTGATTCCTGTCTTTGTGAAGTATATTGTTTTAAAATTCCAGATACAGGAAAAAGGATCTGTTATTCCTTAACCCTTTTCTCTTAGAAAATCAAGGATTTACTGAATCCTATGGAGAAAAAAAGATAAAATAATTGTGGGTCTCTTGCCTAAAATCCTGATTTTTTTTTGAGTTGACATAAACAAGCATCTCCCTCACAGTAATAAATTGCTGTTAGACTTCAATGCACCTGCTGAGGTGGTGTTATTCTCCGCTGGCTGCTTTTACATCTCCCATATTTGTTTATCCCCTCAATGCCCCTGGCACTGCAGGTACAGAGGGAGGCACATCCATGGATTTGCTCAGCTGAAAATGAACCGGCTGAGCAAGAGGCCCTGTTTTCCCAACAGAGCACTGGATGCTTTGAGAAAGGGCTGCTCATCCCAACCCCCCAGATTTAATAAGCGTAAGAAGTGCCATCCTCCTCAATCCAAGATGCAAGGTAAGTATTTTAAATATTTATGTTAAAATTGATGTTATTTCAGTGATATGATGAGAAATGTTGTAAGTTCGAGCATGTGGGGGGAATAAAAATTAAAGTCAAAGTCTCTTCAACCTCTTTTCAATAGAAAATTATCTACACCAGCAAAAAGACACATCATATTCCACCTCAGACAAACAACTTTGCAGAAGGAAAAAAGAAACAAAAAATAACTCAGGAATATCTTCCCATACTGAAAACCTAGACCGTGTTAAACAAAAAGACAAAATGGATAAAAAAGTAGGTATTGTACCTTAATTCTTGTATTTTTTTTTATTAACAGAAAAAAAACCTGTTAATTAAAACCCATATTATATTCTACTGTTTTAAAGTTGATGTTGAAACTATTTTGTATCACAGATTTTGTTTAAAATGTTGAAAAATGTGTTAAAGGTATTTTGGGGGGTTAAAATATAATGAAAACTTACTGATGTTAGAATTAGCTAAAATAACAATTAAATTTGCATCACTTGGATGAAATTGCTCTGGCCTGAAAACTTTATGTGTAAATTTTTTCCCCTCCTAATTCCTACAGGACATTTCTGGGCAAATCAGGGGACACCCAAGAACAAATGCCTCTGTCCAGAACATTACAGCTCCTCTGGGAATAGCTGTGAGAGCTCATTCCTTTTCCTCCACAGCTGACACGTCCCTGCAGGAATTCAGCAGGGACGTGGCCATTTGCTGCTGGGTGACACAGCCCCTCGTGCTCCAGCCATCCCTGCCTGGGGAATCCCGGCCAAGCCTTCAGAGTGACCCTGTGGCAGCTTCCTTTGGGTCTTGCCCTCCTGAATCTACAAACACAGGCGCAGGTGACCAACCTGACAGCACAAATCCAGAGGCTGCTGCTCCTCTTTCCTTACATCCAGGAGCAAGCCAGGAAAACAAACTGAGGGTAGAGTCAGAGAGCCAAATATTTGGAATGTCAGACTCGGTGATCCAGGCCTCTGGAAGGGAGAAATTTCCAACTGATGAAAACACACATTCACCTCCCAAAAAAACCTCAGCTCCCAGTTCCCAGCCAGGATGTTCACGTTTGTTTGGATCACAAGCAGAGTCTCTTCCTGAGTCAGTCACGAGGGCTCAGTTACCCAGCAGAGAACACTCAGAGAGGGCAAATTTATCTCAGCATCTCCTGGACCTGCACGGAAGCGCCAACACGAACAGATCCCACCTGCAGCCCAATCCCTATGGAAGGCCACATGGAACAGCTACTACTACCTTTAAAAAGCCCCCAGTTACTCTCAGATCCCCTGAGTTCAAGAGTTTCTCCGCAACACCCCCCAAGACATATAAAAAGAGAGGTTTAGAGATGATGAGGAAACAAACACGGGTGGAGTATGATGACACGAGTAGTGATGATGAGGACAGGCTGGTTATAGAAATATAGCAACAGGCTGCTGCCAGCAGCTTGTGTGCCAGCCTGTTACAGCAGGAAATGCCAGGGATCTTTGATCCATAGTTCTGAAACACCTTAACATCAGCAAAGCCATTCCTCTGTGCCAGAGGCAACATCTTCTTTGGAAGAGCCCTTCCTTTCAAGGACTCAACCTTTTTAAAAAATGCTCATTTGAGGCTGGCATTGCACATTTAAATGCAAGAGGTAACCCTGTGTTCCTGGCAGGTTTCCAGCATTGTTAACGTTCCTGCCAGTCTCAGAATTCCCACAAGTGCTGGCTGCCAGTGGGTGTGTTACTCCAAGCCTGCAGTGGATTGGGTTACTTCAACAATACAACTGCAGCAGCTTCCTCAGTTCCTCAGCTCAGATTTCCTGGAAGGGTACGGATGTGTTCCCCTCTCTGTATTCCTCTTTTCTTGTAGTTGCTGCCTCCATATTGGGAGTGACACACTGGCATTAAGGGGAAGATCTGTTCCCTAAGTATCTGTGATATTGGAAGAGTCTGGAAAAATGCTGGTCTTTTTCCACGTTGCACAAATGTCAATGCTTCTGTGTAAGAAATGACACAAGCATGCTTTGCTTTGTGTTTTGTGCCTTTTCTGCCAAGATCTACTCAAATATTCTTGATTTCTAGGTGGCGAATATGGGTGTTAGCTATTGGTATTTCCTTGTGGTAAAATTTCTGACAAGGACTTTCTCATTATATTTGTCACATTGTGCTCCAACTGATGTCTTCTGGAATGTTTCATTTTTATTGTAATTTTAACGGCAATGATGCCATTTTATGGAGGGTAAAGAAGCTATATGGCATAGCTTGTTTTCTTTTTTAACAACAAGTTTTGTGCTACAAACCCTGAAGTTTATTGGTTTCTATGTGAATAAATAATTAGATATTTCAATTTGACCAAATGTATTCACTTGCTTGATTAAACTGATGAACACCGAAAACATTCCACTTCCACATTACAGTCAAATTCTAGACTTGCACTTCTACTGTTCTTGTGTTGTGCTTCACACATAGAGATTAATGGATTAACCTACACGGGACATTTGGAGTTGCTTTTTAGTCATGTACATATAAAAGATTAAACAGATCATACGAAGAAACCTAGTACAAATTATCTGAGAAAAATAAATGTGTATGTGTAAAAAATGTCCAAATAGCTCAGAGGGATAAACCACATGCCAAGTCCTGAGCAATTTCTGTGTATTTGGATGTCCTACAAACAATACAAGCCTTGAGGTCACCAAAACAGAGCTGCACATTTATCCTTTATCTTGCTCTCTTCAGTGTTTGTGCTTCAAGACAAACTGGTGGGGTACTGGGGTATTGGGGTGAGTTCCAGGTACAATGAATTTAAATAGTGTGAATTCAAAGAAGTACACAAATGGAATTTTGGGAGAAAAAGAGGAAAAGAAGAGGGATGAGGAGGAACCATCAATACTGACACAATATTGAAGCATTCAAGGTTCTGGAGCTTTTTTTCCCTAATGGAATCACTCATAGCTACAGCTGGATTCCAAATTTGCGGAAAAAGCAAAATAAGAAGAAACAGAAAGTTTATAGAGATTTCCAAATCCCAGTGTTCCCAGCAGTGCTGTTGGCCAAGCACCTTTAAAAAGCACAGTATAAAAACCATTGCACCAAACCACACCAGCACCTCCACAGCCACAATTTTCACTTCTTGCTTGTGCAAGAGCTAATAAAAAATACATGGACATGTAAGGAATATTCTATACAAGTTTTTCTGCATAATGTTTGTGGCTAAATGAGGCATTTTAAAGTGGAATTTCTAGATCAGTAATTTAGAAATATTCTAATGACAGAAGCGCTGTGCAAAGAGACTTTTATCCTATATTTTACAGTATGAGATATAGAGATTTCTTTGTCATTCTGCATCTGTAGCTGGAAGAAAAATGGGACATGTTAGCTGAGAAAGGAAATTTTAAACTCTATTTCCTGACAGAAGTACTCCTTGACATTTTAGCTCCCTATCCTGTATAACAATTTGACCTAACATTAGTCCTTTAAAAGCGCCAATAGCTCTGTGGTGGCATTTTAACAGGATCACTGCAGAAGGCAGTGACTCCAGCACAAATCTTTTTAGCCGTAACAGCCCTTGGAGGAGTCAGGTCTGAGTCAGGTACTCCGGTGTGTGAGGACTGGGAGAAACGGTCTTGGTCTAAGTTTGGGAACTCAGGGAGTTTGCACATTCAAATCCAACTGGCTGTATGGAAAGCTGTATTCCAGCTTTCCAGAACACACTGTACTCACAAAAAAGACTAATCAGGCAAACTCTTCTGTACCTTTTACACGGCACAAGAATCAGCTACTGATGTGTTTAATTCACTCTCAAGTAGCTGAACATAAAAACCACAGGAGGGCACCAAGCACAGAGGGAAAAGTCTGTGTTTCCTTCTCCTCCAGAGCCAGCAGCGGTTCTGATGGATCATCTCTTTGCTATAAGCAAAGCTGAAAGTCCTTTTCAGCATCTCATCAACTTTATCCTCCTTCCAGAGAAGGAAGCAAATTAATAAGGAATGCTGACCAATATAGACTAATAAGGTCTATATTCAACACCTACATCTACCCAGGCAGATGTAAATTAATGGATGTTTCAGATTTTGCCTCTTTGGATGGGAACACGTTATTTCTTATTATTTTGGACTTTTCTAGTGGATCTTATTAATTATTGATTCTTCACTGATCTGCCTGGCAAACCCCAACTCTTACACAAAGGTGAGTGAGAGGGGTGTGAACCAACCAGAGCAAGCCTGAGATCCCCAGCAAATACAAAGATATACCTTGAATAAAAGATCTTTTTCCTTTTATTCTTAGAGCTTAGAGCTGCTGGAATTGGCTCTGTAGGGGAAACTTCCCGCAGCTTCCCACAGAAGCCACCCCTGCAGCCCCCCACTACCAAAACCTTGCCACACAAACCCAATACAGCATTATGTTATTTAGGGCTGGAACAGGTTTTCTTTCCAGCCCTATTTTTACTCATAAAATCTTGCTTGTCAACAGCTTCCCCAAAACACAATGCCTAAAATATTTAGTGCTTCTGTATATGCCCTGCTGACATACACAGGGAGTGGTACCTAAACACACACCTAAACCTAGTTTTATGTACTGCCTAGGTTTTATTTGCACAACCAAATTTGTTCCCATTCATCAATGTTTATATTGTAATAGTTTTCCTGTAGTTAAGTAGCTTTGTTAAACCATTAATTTTACCTTAAGGATCTGTGTGGAATTATGGCCACAGATTAAGACTTCTGGCCTGTATTTTTCATTTACCATCAGCATTCCACAAGAGTCACATGGATGAAGGGGTCAATAGTGGGTTTTTTTTAGACTTTAAAATACTGTGAGATTTTAACAGCTGATTTAAAGTGTCCTGGTGGAACTGGATAAATGTCACGTAGAAGTACTTAGAGGCTGTGTCTTCCAGGGAGCTGTAATGTTAGCACAATCTGGTTATAAGCCATCCTCTTAAGTACTTAAACATAAAAAAGTGGTTTTCTTTCTTGCAGTCGAAATACCTATTGACTACTCATGACAACTGCCTGAATATGTTCTGTGTTTATGTAATGCTTGGGTTTAGAGGTGCTGCAAGAGCCATTTAAACAATGGATGGACTCACTTGAACAAATTTGTGGGTGACTTTGCAAATTTGTGGGTGACTACTTTGCAAAGCAGACAAAGAGGATTCTTGTGCCATGGCTGTATAGACAATTCTAGCTTTAAAACCTCCACTATAAAAGTTTCATTATCAGTTCCTAAAAATTGTTAGGGTTCAAACCCCAATGCTAAACAAGGTGATTCTAATAGAGTCAATTCATTAATCTATAACCCATTTTTTAAAGCATCACAAGGATTGTGCACATGCATCTGTAGCATGTTTTTGATTCCCCGACTGACAAAACAAGCAATGCTGAGTACAACACCAGGAGCATGTTCTTAATCCAGCCAGCACTGGAAGTGTTTCAGAGTGAGTTAGTTGGGATATATTAGGCTCTGATCCTTTTCAAAGATTCTTACACCATTAACAAAAGGAGGGATTGGATGAGAGCCATGGGAGCTGTTTCATAACCTACTGTGGTCTTGTTTTCCAGCTGACTTTGATGGCCACTCAGGTTCTGCTGCTGAGGTCAGACATTCTGGACCAGCACAGACAGTTAAGCCTTGATGGAGTCAGGCTTCAATTACACTTTCTGAATTACACTTAACCTCTGCAAAGCAAAGCCTCTTACACATTACAGAGGTATTCACAGGGCAAAATTTAGGTCACATCAACAGCCCTCCCCACTCTTTTTACACTGATAGGGCTATAATCAGTGTTTGTATCTAAAAATCTATGATTTATCATTCTGTATTATACACATCACATTCAGATTTTTCTTGGAAACATCCTTATTTCATTGCACATGCCCAAATTAAACATTTTGTCTCGAACACACAGCTGGGAGTATGACAGGATCACTCAGCTGAGCTGCTGTCCTTTCTCTTCTGTAAAAAGAAGCCATTACAGAGATTTCCTCCTCTCCAACAAAACGGTTAATACAAAGGAAAAAAAAAAAAAACAAACCAACAACAACAACAAAAAAAGAACAAAATTGATTTCCGTAACATGCTTTGGCAGCAACTGAGGTGAGCAACTAAATGGGGAAAAGGGAGCCAGGGCTGTTCCCACCTGTGGTAGGAAACCACAGTCTGAGCAGAGCAATACTTCACTGGGAAGCTGAGCCAGGACTGTAACAGTTACCTCAAACCTCCAAACTTGTATGTACAAATGCAATTACGAGATTGGCACAAGCAGCAATTCAGAGAGTTCTGTGCACATACACGTTTGTGTGTTGGCTGGGAGGAGGAACAGGTAAAATTACACTCCTTAAAAAGTAATTAGACCATTAGCTCCACAATGGCTCTTAAGGCTCCCGTTGCTCACAGGAAATCATTTGCATTGAGCTCCTCAAACAGAAGACACAAAAAACCATCACAGCCTCTGCAGCTCATGAGTTCTTGGTATTCCAGCTCATTCCACTTATGAAAAAGTTTTGTATAACTTTGTTGATTCTAGTTATGGGTTATGTTAGCTCCAAATGGAGCAAATATTGAAAACAGAAATGATACAAAGGTCTCAGACCTCAAGTCACTGGTTGTCCAGAAGCAAGAAGGTAAATATAACAAAGTAAAGCATAAAAATCTGCCTCATCCTGCCCAGTATTATAAGGTTTAAGAGATTATATGAAAAAGGATTCACAAACTTTGATTTAAAAATAAGAACAAAAGCAAAATGGTCATTATTACATGTTTGAGATGAAAAACACCAAACCTTTTTTTATATGTACCAGATGTGGATAGGCAGATGTGAACTGTTGGACAATATTCGCAGAAGTGGAATTAGGGAAATATCCATAATTAATAGCATGCCTGTGGAAACATGTTCTGTTCTTCAAAAAGAATTCAGGTGGTATTAGAACTGGAAGAACCTCCTTACCCTGAAGATGTTGACAAATTTGAAGAAATTCCAAGCAGTGAAAAAAATCCTGATTGGAGAAACAGATTACTTGTGCAGAAACATTAAAGGAATCAATCTTCTGCTCTCAATTACACCAGTGTGGTCCAGTTAAATTCTGTGGCAATGTACCAATAGAACCAGGAGGAAAGCTTGACTGAAACATAGGATATGAAGGATTTACTTAGAAATGCTCAGAGGTAGAATTCCCTTTGGAAGGAAAGGAATTGGTAAACCATTTTGGGGAAACAATAGGTCCTGTAAGATTTAAAGTGCAAAGAAGGAAAACACAGCCAGACAATGTCCCACTGCAGTAACATCTTCTAAATACCTCCTCTGGGATATTTAACAGAAGTCAGAACAAAGCAACTCACTGCACAGAATAATTACACACAGGAGGTCGCCAAAGAAAGCCATCAGGCAGTTCTTCCCCTGGATATCCCTGTCATTCATGTAACCCACACAATGTGTATGTTCATCTTTTCAATACCTACGTCCATTGTTTCTCTGCACCTTAATTCCCACAGCAGTGACTAATGCATCATGAAAATTCATCCATGCTGCATCAGTTACTAAAATGTAATTGCATTGCCTTTGTGCTTGGTCTACCAGATGTTCCCTTTTGTGTTCACCAAGAACACATTGTGTAAGAGGAGCTCCTCTAACCAAAACACCCTCACCATTCTTGGTTTAATTGCAATGACACTGCAAAAAAATGGGGCCAGAAAGAGAGAAATCTTGCCCCTTATCCTCGCCTCCTGGACAACAGGATCAAGAGAGGGTTCGTAAGATAGACCTGACAATACATATACAGAGTCAGGGAATCACAGAACCCTTAAGGTTGGAAAAGACCTCTAAGATCATCAAGTCCAACCATCAACCCAACACCACCACCTTGTTCACCACTAAACAATATCCTCAAGTGCCATATCCACACATTTTTTGCACATTTCCAGGGATGGTGACTCCGCTACTCTCCTGAGCAGTCTGTTCAACAACTTGTCAAGCTCGACAACCCTTTCACTGCAGGAATTTTTCCTAAGCTCCCATCTAAACTTCCCCTGCTGCAACTTGAGGCCATTTGCTCTTGTCCTGCAATTGATTACCTTGGAAAAGAGACCAACCCCCAGCTCACTGCACCCTCCTTGTCAAGGAATTGTGGAGAGCCAAAAGATCCCCCCCTGAGCCTCCTTTTCTCCAGGCTGAGCCCCTTTCTCAGCTCCCTCAGCTGCTCCTGTTAGATAAGGTTAACAGTTGCTGGTCACAGTGTGGATTTATTCGCTCTCAGAGTTGGTGTGCTTCTTCTTAAAGTTGCACCATGCAACACTTTCCTTGCAGTGCGTGTTCCCCGGTGCGCTGTTTATCCCGTGGGAACTGGGCTAAGGTTTCCTGTCGCTGTACTTTGTAACGCTGGCACACGATGTGACAGAAATGCTGCTCCTGGAGCCCGCACCGGGCCGTGCCGGCAGCCCCGGACAGCGGGAGCCACCTGCGGGAAACCATCAACAATTACAGCTCTAACCTGTCCCCGGAGCCAGCCTGGGGAGGGGGCACCTTCCCACACCTTCCCTCCCCTGTTATGTTATTTCAGTGGACTTCGAGAATTCCTAGAGTTTTGGATATCCCATGGATGCTAAAACAAGCACGGTCCTATTGCTGGGGAGCAACACGTGGCTGAACGTGTTCCAGGTCTTGTTTAGGGTTAAACAACTATTTAAGAACTGCCAATTGCTGCTGTTCTGGACATGCTGGACCTTTAATATGAACTGGAGTGGTGCCACAAGTGACACCACCATGCACCTTCCTCAACCCCTTTGGCAGTGGAGGGCAGGCCACACTTTGCTATCCCCTGGAGGGGCGTGCAGTGCACCTGGAATCGACTGTCCCAGAGGTGGAAACACAGCCTGCCATGGAATTCCTAGTGGGAAGCTCCAGAGCACCTGCAGTGCATTAGTGGCATTGTCTGTGGGGTAACACAGCGTGTCTTAGTCTGCAGCAAGGCACACATCCCACGCCAGGTGACTTGAGCCATCCAGATGACTCTGCCACCCATCCCTGCAACTCCCTGATGTTTCTGGCTTCAGAAATCAATAGAAATCTTAAGCCAAAAGAAAACCCAATCTGGTGTTTACTGTAGCAAAGAATCAATCTAAAATTAAATGGGATTTACGTCGCCTTCCAAGCTCTGGATGTGACAAATTTCAGAACAATGAGATATGAACCATTTAGAAGTCAGTGATCAAAATAGCATTTCTGATGGAAAGATTCCAGATTGGACTGTAGCAACAGTAACTATGTTGCAGTAAGGCCAAGTCTAAAAAAGCCCCTAAGATATACAAAGGGAAAGAGCCATATCTTCACGTATCCTCACATGAATATTCCCCCCCTTGATGACTGCGTGACAATAAGAGAGCTGGAGTCAACACAAAACTATTTAGTTGACTATCCCTAAGTTCTTTACATAGCTTGTATTGCTTTAAATATCTTTGCCCCCTGAAAAGTTAAATTCATCCCACATTTTTCTGGGAAGGCTCGGGGCTGGCATTCCAGCAGCGTTCCTAAGGGGAGCCTTACAGAACTGGAATGCATTCACAGGTACTCTCCCTTCCCCCCCCCAAGTGAGAAATCACAATTATGGGATGCAGGAAGAATTAACATCATTTGGGAGACAAAGGCTTCACAGTACAGGACAACTTAAAACAGACCACAAGTCTGCATTAAACACAATCAACTCCAAAATAAAAAAATAATACAGAATGCAGTAAATGCCTCCAAGGGATCCTCAGCCTATGAGTCTTTTTTTTTCTGTTGTTGTGGGAAATCATTTGCTATTCTGCAAAAAAGTGAGAAATGTAAAGAAGTCCTAAAAGTAATGAAATCCCAATAGTCCTTTAACAGACTAAAAGGATTTTAATTCTCCCACTAAATTAATCAATCATGAGATTGATTCAGAGAAATTTGTACTTTACCAGTGCTGGTCTGCAGGATTGTATGACCCTGGCAAGCACAAAGGCTGTGGTCAATGAAAATAAGACTTGTTCTTCTACTCAAAGCTGCAGATCCCATCATGCCTGAGGTTGTTCCTAGTGTTGGCATGTGCTGGTGTTTGAGATGAATGGAGAGAGCAGGTTTACAAAACTTCCAAATCCTGATTCCGTGGAAACTCCTGTTTCCTACTTTTCTAATGACATTTGCCAACATAGTGAATTTAACATCGTATTTTCCTCTAAGCACTGGCTGAAGCGGGTGTGAGATGCAAACGAATGTATCTGGAAAGATTTTCAGACTGAAACTAGGGAACAGATCTCATCTCCTTGGGGCTGCACAGAAGTCCTGCCTCCCTGAAACACTCTCAGTGGGTTGGAAAGGTATAACTGCCAATATCTTCACTTTACCAATGCAGCTCAGACTTCAGCAGTTTAGGTGGCACATCTACAGAAAATTTGATGTACTCGGCCTAATTTCTATAACGTTCACATTATACAAACTGAGATGCTTCTCTACTCTCTTTCCCCTAAAAGGGAGATGAAATGGAACTCTGGCAACAGCAAATTTCGAGAGAATGTGTGAACTCCACCGCTGGTGAATATTTCTAGTTCATTTTGTTCAACAGTGGAAGAGAAATACTTGTTAGTCGCTGCAGTTAAACCACTTTATAACTGGCATAGTCATAATTGATAAGAAATCAATTCCTTGTGCCAGCTGCATAATTTCATTCACTATTTTACTTCATCTTTCAAGTAATCTCAAAAGCCCTCAGGCCCTCCCCAGATGCAGAAAAGAGAAAACTTCTGTTACTCTGTTTTGAGAACACCCTCAACTGCCAGTTCAATTTAACACAATGGATTTCTACATATCCTAAGTTTTTAGGCTGCCATTACAAAGCAGGTGCTTTTACTCATAGAACAAAACTCTCTCCCACAATGCAGCACATCTGACTTGCACATCAGATTGCAGAGTAATTTTAGAATTTTCTAGAAATATTTCTTTACAAAATTTTCTTTTGGATAACGCTGTGTACAAAATGGTTACAGCCAGTGGTATTTACAGGCTTTTTATCTACTCAGTGAGCACTTTTAATGCTACCTGAAGTTGGATTTTCCTTTCGTGAATAGTTCATGTCACACCTATCAGCTCATAAGTTTGATCTTCATCTTTGTCATACAGGCCTTGGCGTCTTCTGTGGCATTTTATTATATGGGAATAATTTGTTCCCTTATGAAAAATATAAATTGCTTACTTGATCCTTGATTTCAGAGCTAAGAAAGAAGAGTTTCAATTGGAGGTTAAGGTTTTATGCTTCTTCAAGGATAAAATATAAACCCCAGCATGACAGGAGTGTAATTCTGTCCAACAACACACACAAACCCAAGTTTCTGGCTCTCTCTTGACAGAGAACAACCATCCACAGTGCTAAGAAAGCCATTTCCCCATTAGGTTCCCTAACAAAGTTTTCAAACTATTCAAACACAGAGGCATAAATCAAGAAAACAAAGTTTTTGCAAGATGTTACATGTAAGTTATACTAAGAAGTTAAAGAAAACCATCTGGGCATCAAATATAAGTACAGCCAGCATACAAAAATTAAGTGGAAAATAAAACCAACCACGCATTGCAAATGCCCCAAACACAGAGCTTTTGTTCTGTAAGACCACTGAAGTTTAACTCCAATCATCCAGCTTGAACAAAAAATTCATTTTTCAAAATACCAATTAAGCAGGCTTATGCAAGATGCAGCTTTTTTCAACTTCTTGGCTTATTCAAGATACAGTTCTTCAAGAGAGGGAATTACCAGCATCTCTTCAGTGGCAGCTATGAATCAAAGCTGGAAAGACATGGTGGCTTCCTAAATCATCATGGAACATATCTATCAGGATTAAACCTAAAAGGTTTGGTTCAGATTCCTGTATTGCTGTCTCTTCAGTTTCTGAAGGGTAAAGCAACCTGGACTTGCTTTATAGACCCAAGAGATACTGAGTAACCCTGGGAGGAAGAAAGACACAAGAGCAAAGGTCTGGCTACACCCCTAAAGACAGGAGCCTGCAATGTTGGAGGGCGATTAGAAAATATCTCAAAAGGCTCTATCCATGTACAGCAACTGTTTTTCAAAGGTGTCTACAACAAACAAAGAAAAATCTTTTTAAAATCCAAACCTAGAACGTAATGGGATAAAATGCCCGAACTCTGGATTTTTCATGCTGACTTAGTTCAGATCACTTACAAAAGCAACGTACTTGAGATTTGATTACATAGCTAGATTTTTTGTTTATTTACTTTTAAACAGGATGCTTGCTTGGGTTTAAGTTAGTTTGGGGAAAGGGAAGTAGGAAGATTTTGAAAACAAACAAATTACTTACAAACAGACAAGTTAAAAAAATAAACCTGTAATGCCAAAGCTCTCCCTGTCTCTCAAGGCTGGTATCTTTGGATTCCCAGCAAATTCCTCTTCTTCCTGAGCTCATGTAGTGACTGGGAGCAACCAGCAGCCGGGAACCCTTGGTAGAGCCCAGCTCACGGATGATGAGACTCAGTTTGTCACTGATTTCAGAGATAATTATCAAGATAGGGAATTCTGGCTTAATTTCCTGATTTGAGAAGGGAGTACGTGATCCCAATCATAAACCATCCTGTGAGCAACAAATGATGTCTTAACAGCATTTGTAGCTGAAGTTTAAAATACTCATGGAGTTTGTATAAAACAGATGTGAATTTTCAAACTAAACAGCAGATTTTTCCTAAGAAGAAAGAAGTTGAAGCAGCAGAGGAAAGCTCTGTGTCCTCCTCTGCTTCTGAGGAACCAAAAAGGGAGTGATGGTTCTCTGACAGCTAATGTACTACGTTTCAGTTCTCCTGCTCATCTGTTTTTATTCTCTTATTCCAAATAAGTTTTTCATAGTCTGCCTTTCATATTTCTAGGAAATTCTATCTACATGTACTTTGTTGATAGGTCTCATCTGTTTATTTAAAAAATAAGTTTGTTCTCCTGAAAGACATGATATTTTATTAGTCTTATGTGTTGAAGTTGTTGTCCCAGATATTGTATTTACTTGGGCCTTTAGCCTGAGATCTGCATCTGTTCTTAATCCATCCATAGGAGCCCTAATGTATCTCTAATAGGCTCTGAAATCACCAATGTGTTGGGCTTTTTCTTCTCTCCTTTCCTAAGCCAGCTAATGAGGAATAGCCTGGGCCATAATTTTCCTGGTTTAGTTAATCTTTTCTAAACCATCTTACCTTCAGTTTTCCAACTGTGTAAACCTGTCTTGACCAGGAACAATCAGAAGGGAGGAAAGCAGCAACCACTTCTTACACACATACAGTCGATCAACCAACCATATCCTTCTCTTTTGGCCCTTTAAGTTGATGCTACAAACCAAACACTAAAATAAAATAAAAATAAAAGAGCTCCTTGTCATTTTCAGGGAGGCCAAACACTCCTAGAGTCTGTCCTTCAACTCCAAAAAGCATATACTGAAAAAATTTATTGTAGAATCATTATGTGGAGTCGTGGTGACTGTCAGGAAGGCAAGAGCAACTAAATAAAATAGTAAATAAAGGTTTTCACTGAAAACTGGTAAATAAGTCTGAACTTTATTATAAAACCTCAGACTCAGAGCAGAATTTTCTTCATAGAAATAAAACATGTGCCTTTAATTAAAGCTTAACATGTTCCTGCCAAGGCACTGCTGTGAAACACAGGCTGGAAGCACAATGGAGGCTTCCAGCGCCTGGTGTGGCATTGCCTTGAGTGGTGATGGACTGGAAAGAAAACTGTTTCTTCAGAAACAGTTTGAACTGTGACCCAACCTTCTCATGAATGACAGTCTCAGACATTCTGAAATCACAGGAACTGCTTGTCTGAAAAAAAATTGCTCCAGAATATTAGGAAAGCAACTTTTAGTTTTTGGCAAAATGAACAAGAAATCCCAGTGGCGCAGTGCCATGGTGCCAGAACTCTGCAGAGTGAGAGTAGAAGAAATGCATTAATTAACTCAGCATTCAACCCCTCCCCTCAAACCCACGAAAAATGGCTTCTGTAGTAAATAATTATGGAGGATTTACTACATATGAGAAGAGTCCTGAGTTTAAACAGTGTCATGCCCTTTATCCCACTGCGAACTGCAGTATCTGGACATTTGGCACAGCTGCTGTCCTTGTGTACACTCAGAGTTTGGTAACAGGAATCACAATCACAATACCCCCGAGAACTGTAAATTTTGTTACAAATTATTTGTGCTGCTGCTTCATAACTTTTCCTCCTTGATCTTGCTTTCTCTACTTATTTTACTGGCAGTAAAACTCAGAAGATTAATAATGCTATTAATACTTTACTTTCTCTGCCAGATCTTCTTGGGTGGCCAGTTTCCAGCTGTATAACAATCTTTGCTTGCTCACATCTCCTTGTTCTCAATGCCACCCTTTTTATTGTATTCTGCAAATTTTAAGGCCTCAGTGCATTTTCAGAACTCAAGATATAAACTATTTGAAAGCAGTAGTTACAGTTCATTAATAACTCATGCATCTTTTCTCAGAGTAACTAAAAGCAAATAAAGGTACCTGAATGACACTCTTGCTGGTCAAACACCTATGAGATTTAGTGGAAAAGCTGATAACCATTATTTAATTAATATTTTTTGCTATTTAACTGGAGCCTATAATAACTCTCATTGTTCTTTTTGCAGCTACTCTATAGTCAGTGATTTTCTACCTGTCACTATTATGGCAATGATGGGCATATAAAATCTTTGCCTGCAGATTCTGACTCATCACAAAGTGAATACAATTCCTGTGTCCTCTTCAGCTATTTGTCATTACAGAGTCACTACCAGTCTGACTTTAACTCACATACACATTAGGCTGAACTTTGCTGGCAAAATTGCACATATCAAAAGCAGAAACTCTGACTCCTACTCCTCTATTCCTTGAATGAGAAAAGATAAAACAGTAAAAGGAAAAATGTCAAAACAACAATAAATTACGCCAGAGCCAGGGATAATAAATTACATTATGGCCTTTCTAATGTGTGAAATGCTGTTACTCAAAACTGGAAAGGCATGGAAACAATTGCACTTCAGAGTGAGAGGAGTATGATCCCAGCTCTTTTGTTCCAGTTCAAACACCACATACGACCCTTGCTAACAGCTGTGGTGCACTGTGTCTGCTTAGGTCAGCAAGGTATATCCAGGCTCCAGAGAACAGCTTGAAGCATCATTGTTTCTTTGGAAGTGAGAGTCAATAAAAATACTGACAAAGGAATGCAGCCAGGCTCTTGGAGTTGTACAAATTCCAGTCCTTCTTCATCCCCTCCCTCATCAAGTCCTTCAAAGAATGAAACAGCTTTTTGAACTTGCCTTTTTTTCTAATTTGCCTCAATTTTCTTTTCAATGCTTTCCACAATGTATTTTCTAAAATATCTGAATAGTAGCACTGTTATCCCAAACTCACTTTTCTCCAAACCCGTAACAACACAACCATGGCTTGAAAATGTTTGCAGCTGAAGAATTTTCAGCAGGGAAATAGCAGAGTACCTGGGAAGCTCAAATAACAGCCAACTACTCTAAACAGCCTGGTGCCTGCTTAGCTCTTTGCTTTAAAGAAGCACTCAGAGGCAAAAAGCAGAAGTAAAATCCCAGCCATGCTGCTGGGATAGACTTTACCCTTGGCCAGAGATTAACATCTCATTTTCTTCCTTTACCCCTTTTCTTTATTCCTTTGCTCTACATCCCCAAGTAATATCCTATTATATCTTTTAACTTTTTCTTTATTCCTCCTCCTTTTGGCTTCTGTTGGCCTTATAATAGAAAAGATACTTTCGTGAAAAGTGAGTTGGCTTTCTCTTTTTCCCATCCTTTGCCTATTGTCTTCCCTCATTATCTTTCCCATTTCCCCACAAAACACTGATACCTTCCCTGCCCAATTTTGGCTGATGCCCCAGTATTCCTCCCTAGGAGCTCACGGAGAGCATTCTTTTGGCACCCACTCTTTCTTTATAATCTGATTTACTGAAACTTGCTTTACCAACCCTGATAAGGGAGAGTGAAATGTGGAAATGTGAGAAAGCTCCATCAGCTGCATTCAAAACTTCCATGCAGGTTGTATGGTACTACCTCTCTTACCCTCATGTTTCAGCCACACAGAAGGTAACTCATGTACTTAAATGTATGAAATGTACAGAAATCCTGCCATGCCTAAGGTTCTGCACTGCTGTTATTCCCAGGCTTGTGATCTTAAGCTGAATGTGAGGTCAAGACCCTCTGCAATAAGCACAGCCATGTCAATGACAACAGATAAATAGATTCAGGATTCCCATGTTACATTAGGTTTATGTTCATCTCGTAACTCCCTATGTTTATTTTGCAGATCTCTGCCTCTTCTGGAAAGGGCTGTTCCTTTTGAACCATCAAGGAAGATGCTGTCAACTCTTGTTCTTCCAACAAACCAGACCAAACACCACATTGCCACAGACAGTAATTTCATAACTAGGGCTGCTCTGGATATCTGTGCCATCTGTTATTTACCAACAGCACCTCAAGCTAAAAACAGCTTGGTAACCTGGATCTGCCTGGCAATTACCTCCTTGCCGTAAGACATGCTGGGCCTGTAATGCACACCTAAGAGGAATTTTAGAATGCACAAACCCAGCTGTGCACCCTGAGCACCGCAGGAAGAGCTGGAACACTGCACTTTGGCAATGCACGAGCTTCCTTAACCTCACTCGGTCAAACCTGCACCAGCCCTAGGCCACACAACCTGCACACAAGATCTGCAGGTGTTATCCCAGATTTCATGTTACAGCCCCCTGAGCCCCCAGACAGACTTTCCAGGGACTGGAAAGATTTAACCTGCTCAGCCTCTGCACCAAACTGGAATAATCCCAGAGGGCTGACAGATCACTCACAACACTAATGCCCAACTTGGCCTTGTCTTTGTGTGCAGAAATTTGTGTGATTTCATCCCAACAAATCTGGAGGATTATAATACCATGCCATTGCAAAATGTAATTTATTCACAAAACTAGGTTCAGGAACTAAAGTTTCAGGTTCAATCAAAGCTTATCACCAAAGCAAGCTGCTCTCATAGGGCTAGGTATGAGCAGCACTTGCAGTTTGTCATGTCACACTGTTTAAATAATACAAGTTCATTTTTCATTTTATTTTCCCTTTACTAGTTCATACAGGCAGACACTTGTTTATTTCCCTCTGAAAGTCTTTTCTTAGTGAGAGATAAGTTACTTGGGGAGAGGAAAGGTTATATATTCAAACATGGTGTCAAGGTTGTTGCTAAACTGATGAGTCTCAGCTGTGGATCCTCCCAAAAAAGAAAGGGTCAGACCTGCATTTCTCTTTAAAATTGGATTTACCAAGAAGTTGCAGTAAGGAGTCATTAACTTCATTAGTAGCTGGTAACTGCTGCAGAACTTTTCTTTATACTACAAAGCAGCACCAGAAACATTAATCTCTTACAAATGTTGTTAAGTACAAATTTGAAGAGGAGATTTGCCACAGAATAAAGGTAGTTATGACCAGCCTGTTTGGTTTTTACATAGGTGAATAAATTATCACACAGTATTCTGACTGCTGTGCATTAACAGTCTGGTCCACCTGGGCTCATAATATAAAATAAATCAGGTTTTTGCTATCAATGTGCACATTTTTTGCACCACACATTACATTAAGCTTTGCTCCAGACTGCCCTTATTATATAACAAGACTGGCTGTTAGAAAACACCTGTCTCACCTATGGATTTGTAAATAGATGTTCCTGTCTATCAGGGCTCCAACACAGGGTATTTTAAATACTTGCAGTCACCTGCAGGTCACATCACAGAGCCACAGCGAGAGAAAAGCCCCAAAAGTGCTTAACCAGGCAAAGAGGAATCATCAAAACCCAGAGAGGCCAAGCATTTCTGCAAAATTCGTGCCCTTAATTAAAAGCCAGCAGATGTTGTAAAAAGCTCTTCACAGCCAGAAGGGCTATGAACCACATGATTTGCAGCACAAGCTCTAGGCTTTTATTCCACCCAAGCTGCTGCATCTCTGCTCAAAAGGAGCTGTAAAAAGTGCCCCAGTACCACCCCCCCCACTGCTGCTCCAGCAGCTCCCAGGGTGCAGAAATGGCACTGGCCAACACTCACCTCTCCAACAGCCCAGGGCATCCCTCCCTGCAGACTCTGCTCCAGGCAGGACAGTGGATTCAGGGCTTCTGGCCCTTCAGTTTTCCAACACATGCAAAAAACCTGCCTCTTCGAAGGCATCTGGGCAGGCTTCAGCTCCAAGAAGGGGCGCTCCCAAGGAGGAGCTGTCAGAGGAGCGCATGGATTTCACTTTTTGTATAATAACCTGAGGGTCAGCCACAGCCTTGGGGACATCCCCAGTCTCAAGCCCCCTTCTTCCAGCTTATCTTTACCCCTCCCTCTCCTTCCAGGACTCCAGACTCCCCCAGCCACTCACACTACAAATGATCAACCACAAGTTTCCTACCAGTCTGCTGAGGAAGGAAAACCAGGCCAGAACCCAAACCCTTATATATGCACACCACTCCCTCCCTCTCCACATCACCCTCCAGAGTGGCTTCTGCCCAAAATGATTTGTTTTGGTACTTGAGTTTTCTTCCCTGCCAGTGCACCCCCAGAAACAAGCTGTCCCCTCCCAAGTCTCTGCTCATTTTTAAATGCGTGAAGCTCTTTCGGCAAGGCAACAGCCTCAGTTTTTCACCTCCAGCTTCTTATTTGCTGGCAGCTCTCTGTCCATTCTTTACAAATACAAGAAGTATTCAGATTGATCATATTTTGATATGGAATTCTCTTTGTTCAGTAACATGCCCAAATGTGAATAAATGTGAAGGAAAAGAACTGTTTCGCGTAATAATTATAGAAAATTCTCTTCCTGTAAAATCCTGTTATTTTCACAAAGACAGAGATTGTTTGGATCGAGGAAGGGAGGTCAGGTTCAGATCCTGGGGAGAGTGGTGTGTAGTGATAATAACACATAGGATTTTTGCAGCATTTCTTATCCAGAGATCTGAGCTCTGTCTCCAGTACATTACAACAGCAGGCTATGTTATCTTATGCAAACTCCTTCCCAAATTTCACAATAGCTGTAACAAGCAGGAATCATTAAATTAGTGTGCCTGAAAAACAGCCACAGAGCTCCTTCTTTACTTTGCTTTTATCTAAATAAAGTGAAATATGGTCAGAGCTGAGGCATTTGTCCTCTTCATTGTTTACCAAATACCTACATTACTCTTAATGGTATATAAATACTAAAAGTAATTTAAAAAATAGGAAAACAGAAACGAGTATCCCAACTCTCCTCCTTCAAGCAAGTTACCCAATTGCAACCCCTACAAATGCTCGGTTGCCCTTTTACTACATCTGGTTCAAAGGCCACTAAAAATGGGATTCTTTGCACTGACATCAAAGAGCTCTGAATGGGGCTGTCTGAAACATGAGGGGAGACAAGATTAACTTCAGCTTTCTGCCTACAGAACTCTAGCAAAAGGTAACAAATAATAATCAGAAGATAAGGTTTTCTTGAGAACCTACTGATTTCAGCACATTTTTCCAATGTCAGCTACACTATGAAGTTGCTTGCTTTGTGACAGTGATGCAGAGTGTGCTACTAAACACAGTGCTTGCAGCATAATATGACCTTTTCTTTCAGTAACACTAAAGAACGCAGTGACTAAGAAGGAAGCGAGAGGGTGGGAAAAAAGATATGAATGGTTTATAAAGCACTAGATTGGTTGTCTTTATTTAGTACCATATCTGTATTGATCAGGCTTTCCTCCTGGCTGCTGTGAAGCTGTAAGAACTGGCATCAGTGCCAAAAAATCCTGCACTGCTGCTGAAACCTTACCCTACCTTTTAACTACAGGCTTTATTACTCATGTAAATACATCCTAGAACTCGGCTTTTAAAGTGGTTTCTCTCAGTAACCAACTTTACTTAAACACATCTGGAACTTCTTTGTAACTCACAACTGCTTTGTGTAGTCACCTGTACGATGAAGGTTAAATGCTGTGGAATTACTGCTGGGGGCTCTGATTGCCCCACAGTCACAGGAGTGGATGTATAAAGCAGGGATACAAGGGGCAGAGGAGTACTAAACAAACCCAAGATTATGTTCCTAATTGAAATGGCAGCCCAGGGTTTTCGCATATAAAATCTGGAATCTGAGCTTACTTTCCTTAACATCATCTGTTTCAGCTGCTCCACATTCCAGGACTCCTTCAGCCTTGACCTCATCCCTGAGATTATTCTCCCTTCAGTCAATTAGAAGTTCTCAAATATACAATATTTACACCCGGCAACGAGGCAGATCTGCTGATTGTCTTTCTTCAGCTGCCTGGGTGGCCCTAAGGATGAGGAAGTGTCTCAGGACTGGGGAATTCCCATTGTCTGTGGAGAGAAGAGCTGGCGCTCACAGCACTGCCAGGCTGGGCTGCACAAGGGCAGGAAGGGTTATGTTGGAATTGGGAAGATTGAAGATATGAAGAGAAGGATTAACTCCACACATTTTGTCCATGGCTCTCAAGATTTATGCAAAGTACCCATCCACCCGAAAGATCTTGAAACTGGAAAAGAAAAAGGAATCTACGAAGTTAAAACAATTTTAAAGGAAAAGATGAAAAATACTATGAATTAGGTCTCTTGGCTTCCAGTCTCTGCCTGCTACCTCCAAGGCTACTACTCCTTTTTGTTTTTACTAAATGAAAACATAATCATTAAATAGAGTTACAAAACTACTTTGCATCATATTTGAATATCACTGACAATAGTATCCAGATATCTTTTATTTCTTATCCCACATCAAAAAAGACCCTGGATTTTTAAAATTTATTTGTTGCTATTTCCTTAACCAGCTTTCTTGTTTTGAGACTGCTGTATTTATGAAACAAAAAGTTCCCAAGTCATTAGGTAATATATGACCCAAACAAGTTGATAATCATTGCAAAAGAGAAGCAGGCCCACAGTATCCCGGAGTATTAATTCCTTTGATGAGAGTATCTTTCTTCCTGTAGAGTCTATGTCTTTTCTTCTTCTAAAGCTGACATGAGGTCATTTGGCCAAACCCTTGCCCTTAATTTCTGAACCCTGGTAGCTGATTTAAGAATATATTTTATTACTCCTTTTGTTTGCACAGCAGTTGGTGCTGATATGGTCTCCCTTGGCTCTTCAGAGATTAAACAGAACACGGAAGAAAAAGTAGAACAATGTAGAAGATGCCTTCAAAATTTCATTTAGAAAACAGAACAATATTTTTTAGGAAAATTGTTGTTAAATCAGTTCACACACAACACAACTTTTTTTTGTTATGACATAACGTATCAAATATTTATGATACAGTTATATATTTCTCATTTCTACAATAATTTGCATCATTATTATAAAAATGAATAACTGTTGCAATAAGGAAAATTAAATTAATGAATCAGAATTTAGACTCATGTTATTGTTACTTATAATACCTGCAACACATAACCAGTACTTCCTAGTCACTGCAGTGTTCTGTTAAAGAGTAACTGCACAATAAATCTTTTTCTTTTCCAGATAAGCTAAACTGCAATCATAAGCATTTGTCAAAATCAATCCTGTATCCAACACCATGAGAGTACGATATCTAGAACTTCCTGATCTGAAGCAATTAATTTTTTCTAGATATATAAGAAATGCAAATAACTTCAAACCAATTTTTTTTTTCAAAGATGTTTTGTCATCATATTTTTCAAAACAGAGCACCCACAAAACTGTGAGGCCAAACTGTAACTCTGCTGATGCTTGGGGAGCAGGACTGGAACGCACACAAACCCCCAACCCAATAAAACAAAGGGTACAAACATTCAGGTCACTGCAGTTCCTCATCCCTAAAGGTAAGCAAGAACTTCAATTTACTGCTGAGTTCAGTAATTTACAGGGGTTCTGTTCCCCCTGTATTAGTTACGAGAACATCTTGTCATTTGCACAAATTGTGTGAAACAAAGCAATTTAAATGTCCACAGAGAGCTGTGGGCTCAACAAAACCTGAGAAATGGAACTTTCTGGTTATTGCCTGACGACCATCGTGCTTTTGTGACCAGCTGGGAATATGGTCAACTACAAAACTCTCAATCTTCAGGCACTAACAAAAGGCAAGGCTTGACAAGCTGACAAAACATGACATCTTAATGAGTTTTTTTTGCAAGCGTTACTGGATAGTCCACATCAGAAGCTGGAGTCGGGGGCAGGGCAGGCGAACAATGTGAGGTGGTAGTGAACAGTGTTCCTCACTTGGATAACTCCTGGGTGATCCTCCAACCAGTTTTCCACTCACAAACCAGATTTTAGTGAATATGTTAAATTGGCATGATGCATAAAATAAATTTTGGCTACCGTTCTGTTAGTACTGAAATATTCTTAAGTGAAACATTACATTTTTATCTAAAATACCCACAATTAAGTTTGCAACCTTTCTCCATGTGCTTTCTATACTGTGTGTTTCTTGTAGCAGGACATACTACATATAGTAGTGTAGGAAAAGATACAGCCAATTGTCTGAAACCCTTACCTATTATCACTTAATGGCTGATATTATGATAAAAAATGGGGCCACAGGCAGGAGTGTTCTTCTAGGCTCAGCTATCAGGTATTTCACACAATATGAAATCTGTCTTAAGTGTTGCACTCTAGGTGGGTTTGCCTGCAAAGAGGTGCTCGTAAGTAAGTGGGGAAAATAAAGTATTAATAAATTGGTGACTTAATTTCACCCACAGAAATCAGTGGCAGTGTCTTGGGGGGAAAAAAAAAAGCCCCGAACGACTCTCAAATCTGTAGCCCAACTTTGAATCAAAAAGCTGCGTTATTACCACACAAGCGATTCCTCCTGGAATCAGACACGGAGCAACAGGATCAGGTCGTTTAAAAGCGATGAACGAAGAGCAGCATGAGCAGCACACCAGACTGTGCCTCCCCTGGCGTTCCCGGGAGGATGTGCTGCCCTATCCCTGCTTTTACCTGCTGGGGGGAAGCGGAGGCGGTGCGGGGCCGTGCCCGCCCCCGGCCCGCGCCCCGGGGGAGGCCGGCAGCTGTCGGCGGGTGGGAGGCGTCTGCAGCTGGAAAACAGCAGCTCCGGTTGCTGATCAGATTTGGGGGTGGGGTGGGAGGTGTGTGTGGGAAAAGCCAAGCGATGGATCTTCCCTTCTTTTGACAACACTCTCCCCTTCAGGACTAAGTGTGCACTGGAGGAAAATAACTGCGAGGGAGAAGTGGTAATCACACCTCCGTGTGGGAACTAACTCCCGGGAGCAGCGAGTGCCGCCAGCCCCAGGATATTCCCTGCCTCCAACCTGAAGTGATTCCTCCTGGAACGGTTCAGTCGCGCCTGCAGTTCACCTTTGCCTGCAGTTAACCAGCGTGCAATTTGGGTTTAATGGAGCTGGGTTTATTGTTCCTCTTTGGACTTACGATTACGTCGACTGCAGGTAACGTGAATTTCTTTTTTTCTTCGCCCACTACCACGCATGCACACAAAGAAAGGCTGGATGGTTTTTTTTTTTGTTGCCTTCCCCCCCGCGCCCCGGCCCCTTCCAAAAGGCCGTAAGCAACAGCCCACTCCGGTGCGCGGTAAAGAACCAGACGCCAAAGACATCCTTTGGCCGTCCGTAGGTTTAACCCAAACACAGCCGGCTGGCGCTGCAGCCGGGGCGGACACAAACATAACGGTGCTCCCGGCGCCCTGGGACTCCACACGGAGCGGGGATGGCTCGGGTCCCTGCGGGGGGGAGTGTGCGGGGTCGGGGCGCTGGGAGCTGCCGGGAACTGCTGGGAGCTGAGCGCGGCTGTTGCAGGGTCCGCGCTGCCCCGGCCCCGCTCCGCGCTGCCGGCGGCCGGCCCGGGACACCGCGAGCGCGACGGGA
>VZTE01002519.1:1298580-1331863 GCA_013397775.1 Eulacestoma nigropectus
GCCCCCCCAGCCCCCGGAGCGCCGCTGTCCCGGCACCTGCCCGGCACGGGGACCGCGGACACCGCCACGGGGACCGCGGTGTGCCGGGCGTGGGTGACGGGAGGCAAAAGCTGTGATTTCCCAGGAGAAATCCGTTCCTGACAACCCACCCGCTGGGAAAGCAAGAATAGTGTGTGTGCTTGCAACTGTACTAGTTTTGATACGAATTAATATGGAAAAATACCGACACATTAGGATAATGTTTGAAAAACTCAATATGCCAGATTTTAAGTTGTTACAAAAGAAAGTATTTTTCAACTGCGCTCTACGGAAACACAAGCTTTTGTTTTCACCTCGTAATAAAAACAAATTTTTGAAGCCATTTCCCCTGGTTTGGAAGTTCTGAGCTCCACATAGGGCAGTGGGGGTGAAGCACAGGTGCAGAAATCTGCTCTGCTGTCTGTACTGACAGCGCTTAATGGGAAGAACGCATCCAGGAAGAGTGACACTTTGCCTACATCCTGAAGGTTAGAGGCCTCCTTTTCCTACACCACTGTATATATCCTGTCTTGATGAGTAACCAAAATAGACTTCAGATTTGTAAAGATTCTCACAGGCTAATAGGTTCTTGTAGCAACCACAGAGATCAGTTCAGTAAAGAAATAATCAGGAGAACAGATGAACCTGAAAACAAATGACTTCAAGAATTAAAGTTCTTCAGACTCGATGATGTGAACTTCTACACATATCACCAAGTACTCCAGTGACTACAGTGTGGGAACAGTTGTAATGAATCAGGCCTGCCTTTGAATCGATTGCAAAGCTTTTAATGAGATAAAAATAACAAAAGGAGTAGAAAAATAGAAAGTAGCAGTAAAATAGGTTAAGTCAAATGGGGTTAGGGCATTTAATTTGTAAATTCACGTGTGTGTCCTGGCTAGAGGCCATGTCTGATGACGTCTTTTGAACTTCTACCAAACCTGTAAGTACCATGCATTCACACAAGTCATTGAATTCTTCGAGTTCCATACCTGCACTAATCCACCCCAGGATTACTTAGGGTTATTTTAGCCAAATATTTATGACTCAGTAAATTTAAGTCAGAGCTCACCAGTGAAAATGGGGGAATGACATTCCTTTTCCCCTATGCACTGAATAAATAGACTTCTGCTAATTTTAAACACACTCCTCTTTCTTTTTTTTTTTTTTTTTTTTTTTTTTTTAGGATATCCTGTTTTAAGTCTACAGGACTTACAATTTTCATTCCAGTGACAAAATTATTTAGTGTACATTAATTCAGTGATGTGGATAATATTCCTACGTGAAAGCTTTGTGCCAATATCATTAAAAAAAGAACGAAAAGAATAGAAAATAGAGGTAGAGATATATAATGTTTTCATGAGACCTGTAGAATTAGCAACGAAATCTGTATAATAATCCAAATATTAAACCGTTGGGGTTCTAAGTCTGCTTTCTTAACTGAAGTCAATGGTACATAAAATAGCAGCAAATCTCTCAGATCTGTAACATTTACCCACACTGGTTATAGGTTAACCTGAAATGATTTAACGTGAGGACTAGGAAATTCCCTTTTTATAATTTTTATGCCCTGTGCTGGGACATTTCTATGCAAACTACACAATGAATACATTCAATTTCAATATTAAGTATTCCCACAGAATGATACATTTTAGCTACTGCTCTCCAAAGACATGAACTCCTATAACCTAACAATGCTGTTGGAACTGGGTGAATTGGGGTGCTGGGAGCCCTCTGGGTTGACAAAGAGCGGGTGGATGATGGTGAAATTAGTCTGGAATTAGTCCAGTAGGGACTGAATTTCCTGGGCTCTGTCTGAACTGAGCAGCTTTGCTGTCCTGCTCCATGGACAGGTGACAGTTACAAATCTCTCGCTGAAACAGCACAGTTGTGATTTTCAAAAATCCCAGGATTCTTCCTAGGAATGCTCCCAGGGCAGAAGTAAACATAAAATTAAGTGTATTGGACATTTTGGACCATTTCAGTGCAACAGAAGCAGGATTTAAGATTCCATGTGCCATGAATAGGCACTAATCCTGCCCTGGTGGTTGACTTGGAATAACATCTCAGGAAGTCAAAAGGTTCTTCTGGATGTGAATGAGGGGAACCAGGCCTGCTTGGGCAATTTAATATCCCGAGAAAGTTACACTACTTCTTTGAAATGGAAGTGACCATTGGATGTGTACAGACTGGCTGTTTGTAAATGGGGCTTTTACATTGCTCTTGTACACACGTTGTGGAAAGTTTTTATATTTACTAAAAATTTGGCTGCAATGCAACTTGGAGAATCATACACACAGTGAGAGGCCAGAAAGTTGGTGTTAAAGTTTGAAGTTTTCCTGACATCTGTTGATTCTGGTATTTTTCTTGCTTATTTACTTTTTTTTCCCCCCTACATCAAACACTACAATTGCTTCTTATTATTTTCTGTCTTCCCCCTCCTGACTTATTTATTTCACTTTATAATTTCTTGTTCCCCACAAAAATTCCTCAGTACTTTCTGTTTTCAGGCTACTCTTGCCTCTAAAGACAAACTTTAATTCCTCCTCTGGTTTCTTCTGCTTTTCCGAACAGGAGCTGTTAAGCATTGTTGTAATATATTCAAAACAAATCTTGGTCATGGCCTCTCCTCCTTTTCTGGAAAAGCAGTTAAAGTTTTTATTGAAGCTGTTGGAGGCAGAGTGACAATAGAAGGTCTATTTCTATCCCTGCTGAGAAACCACTTAGATCAGCAGGGTGACAGTTGTAGAAAAGCGCAGAATTGCAGAATGTGGAGCCTCTGACTCCCTGCAGCTTTTGCCAGTTACATGAGAAATTATCTCTGCACACGTTTTGAGTATTGCTTTATACTTGACTATGAACCACTGCTGTTAGTCCAGACCACGAGGAGCATGAGTGTTGTTTTGATATAGTGAGTCTTTCATTCTGGGAACAGTGGGAAAGTGGAAAAGAAGATGACCTAAAGAAAGGCAGGTAAGTCAGAACAGAAAAATGCAATTATGTGGTGTAGACAAACGTTGCATAACAAAGGTAATGAAAAGCTGGTAAACTGTTCTCACTGATAAGATTGATTAGCCAGGAATTAGTCTGCAATGTATTTTTTTTTTTTGTCAAGTGATTAATTATGCTTATCTTGATCTATAGCTACAGACACATCTTAATGAATTGTCTTTTCAACAGTACCCACTGATGTAATACAGACACAGCTTGGTGCTTAATTTTGTAAGTTAAAGAAGAAAATATAGGCAAGCAAAAAAATATGAGCAAGACTCCTTTTAGATCTGCACTTCTTCAGAGGGGTGCTGTATTTCAGTATGAACTGAGGTTGTGCATCCAACAGCAATTGTAATAGTTAATGAAAAACAGTTCAATTAATAACATTAATGTTGCTGTGTAAAGCTTTATCAATGCTCAGAATGATGGGTGATAGATTAAAAGGTGACAACTCCTAAGAAAGTGTTACTGTCGTGAGGACAACATACCAGATACTCAAGTGGTCTTCAATTCTAAAATAAAAGTGTAATGAGAATTTATGGCAATAATCCAGACATTTCCCATGGAGAATTCGTCACTCAAGCTAAGCAGCAGAAATAAGAACATTTCTTTTCTAAATGAAAAGAAGAGTCTAAATCAAAGCAAAAGTGCTTCCCCCCCCCCCAAATTACATGTCCTTTTGGTATTTGTTATCATCTTCAAAAGAGGAGTAACTGAATGAAATTCTGTGACCACACTGTAAAGACCAGCTTACATGATGATATAAGAGTTCTGTCTCCCAATTACATGAATTTCTGAATCAGGAGAATTGGATGGCCAAACTGAAAGGCAGATTTTGATCTAACACTGTGTTGCTGCCCTGATCCTCTATTCTTAACAGAGGACTCAAGACCAGAGGCCTGGTGAGTGCTCCATGGTATGTGAGCACATGAGGACGCTGGAAGGATCTGATGTTTTGCCACTTAATAAAGAAATTTTTTTCTGTGACACATGCAAGTCAGATAAACCTTAGCAACAAGTTAGCTCCAGATAGTTCCCAACAGAAATGTGTTTTCCTGACCTCGGGTGACTACTGGCTGAGGTGAGGAAGGCTTTTCAAACACTCAGATTATTGGTTGTCGCTGTAAGCAATGACGAATGGGTTTGTCAAGAGCTTAAACAGACTGAGCAGATCCCACCTGCACCCAGCTCTCCAACAGTTACAAGTTAATGATCTGTTCTCATTAGTGACTGAGGTTACCATCAGAAAGTCATCTTAGAATGGAAACAATTTGTACCCTATCATCACTTCACTCACAGTTTTACTCCCACACACAGATGATGTCTTGGGATGGTGTTACAAAAGATAATACAACGCCGTGGTTGTTCTGCTCTAACTGCACATTCTGCTGGCCAACTTTTCCTTCATAACATCTTTTGTTACCTGCATCTCTTTGGTGGTTGAATTTTGTTGAACAGAAGCCCACATAGCAAAATTTAAGATGCTTTTAATCCTTATGGACATTAAGTGATGTTCTAAATTATTATAATTACCCCAATTCTGGATAATTATATTCATCTTTAGATAAGTATAGATGATGTCCTGTATTTATCTGGAAATAAAAGTACAGAGCTAAAGATCTCTTGTTCAGCAAAACAATTAAGCAGGTGGTTATAAACTCTAGATCAGATTGAAAATCCCTGCTAGCCAAAGGCATGATGATAAAACAGTGTCTGCCAGCCAGAAAGCTCAAATAAGGAAGCTGATCTGTCAGCTGAACAGTGCACGTGGTTAACCATCAGAACCAAGTCCCAAAACTGAAGTGATTAATCTTTGTTGAGTTGATTTTATTTTTTGGAATGAAGCTTGCCCTGATTTTGCAATCTTTACTATCCACATGTTCACATGAAATCTGTTTGTCTTGCAAAATCTTCATGTCAAATGAAGAATATTTCAAATAGATTTACTGAACATAGTAACAGGCTCCTGCTGTAATTGTTGTTTTATTGTGGACAAACTGATTTGATTTTAGGCCTCTCTATTCAAAGAGATATTCTTGCTATTTAAATTGTGCACTGACTGCACACTTTCAGTGTCTCACTGTCTGAAGTGTGCATAGCTTGCATGCCCTCCTCAGTCTAGAAGTAGAATATCTCCTCTGAGCTTACTGACAGTACTCCCAGGACTGATGTTTTACAGCAGTCTCTCAGAAAGACTGGAAATGATTTGGCTCTGCAGTTACAATCCCACATCCCTGCAGGACCTGGCCCCGAGAAGATGAGGTCAGGGATGAGACACGCTGATAGCCAGGGCTTTGAAATTTCACTACTGCTGCTCCTGCTGGTCTAATTCTAAGAATAAACACTCTCGAGGGCTGTCAAACCACAGTCACTTTCACCAGTCTTACATTTTAACACCACGTGTTTATTTTCCCCCAGGTTTTTGTTTTATTTGTTTTTAAACCAGCGGTGGATTTTGAACTATACAGGCTGTAGAGAGAGGTAGGAACATGCATTGGTGTGTGTTCCTTGTGTGCACTGCTGTGGTGGCTTCTGAAGCAGCAATAAGTACTCTGAATTTTAGTTTTAAAAAATCTTAATTTGATTCCTTTCATCCATATTTCCCAGCTGCTCTGCCTTTTGGGATTTACCTCAGTGCTTTTGCGCCACTGATAAGTGGTAAGAACCACTTACTAATAATACTGACTGCCAGTCAGAGGGAGAAAAGGAATAATGGGAGTTTGGGCCTGACAGACAGAAAAGATGCTGCTCCAAATTTTACTTATTTCTTTAAACTAATGATCCTATATCTTGCCACAGGACTGGGAGCAGATTAGGATTGATACGAGGCACTGAAGGAGATGCTGAGAGTTGTTTTGAGAGAGGTATTTCTGTGAAACACTGGCTCAGTTTATTAGGTCAGGTGAGCTCTACCCAGCCTCTCTGGGGATTTGGGGTGTTAATGGACACCCCCTCCAGGCTTGCTTCATATTGTTTACCTCAAGAAATATACCCTAGCTTTTCACTAAACAACTCAGATATTGTTCTGATCATATTTGAGAAACAAAACCTGTAACAACCCTTTGACAGCTACAGGAGGAGGATGGAGAGTGATAAAAAGCCCCCACATTCTCACAGTGCCTGACTTGGGTACCAAGAAGCCCCAGGGGGAGAACAATCAAAGAACTCATGTGGTCAGTGAACCTGGATGATGAAGCAGATGTGTGCAATCCTTGGCTTATTACCTAAGTTAGCTGTAACTAATGGACTAAAACTAATTGGCATCCTCACAAATTAGCAAGTATTAATTAAAGGATAAAATAGCAAGGTTGTGGATCTTCTTGGATAACGGGAGCCTGTTAGGTATCTAGGAACACTGACTACTACTAAATTGAGGATGTGGAAAAGAAAGGTGTGGCTATAAAGGATAAAAGTTTGTTTCATCTGAAAATAACTTCAACTGCAAGAAGCTACTCAGAAAAAGTGCAGCTACTGAGAACGTAGTCAGGATGACCAAACCAACAAGTCAGGCATTTACTCCTTAAATAATGATAAGGATGGGTTAATATGGGAGGTACCTCTATTGTGAACTCCTAAAAACCCACACCTGTTACAGGAAGAGCTGGAGCCAACTTCTAGAGCAGCCCATGATCTCTTCATCGATAAGGCTACACAGTGCTACTGCAGTGCCTTTTTTTTTAATTATAACAGAAATATCTGTCATTTCCCCCAAGCATCATCCTTCATTCTGGGGACATTTTGTCTCATTTGGAGGATGGTAAATTTTGTTTTCTTTCTGCATTCTTTGCTCTCAGTGGTCCTTACAGGGATCTCATACATTTTGGGATTGTCTGAAAACACTGGAGACTGTTGGGAGCCTTGCTGGCCTGGATGTGTGCCAGAAAATATATTGCTGAGTACTGAAATCATAGCATCTAAGATGATTGCTGCAACCTCCTCATCCCTTTGTTTTGGCTGAAACTCTCCAGTGCCCTGGAGGTATCTACTGTGTTTAAGTGGCTGGGAAAGTAGAAAATAATAGGGGCTCATAGGTCAATTATAACATAGCATGAGAAACACAGCCTCATGTTATAAAAATTAAAATAAACCAATTGGATTTGTCTGCCTGAATTCTGAGCATTCACTGTGAGTGGGGGACAGCAGCACTCAGGCAAATCATCCTTTCCAATTCAACCTGAAGGCATTAATCCTTCAAGAGGAAGTTTTTTTCTGTGGAAAATTTTCACTGGTTCAGAATGGCTGTTCAGTGGAACAATCACTTGGTACCAATTACTTGGTACTTTGTCTTTTTTCAACAAACAAATTCCTATTTCTGTTAATTTAAAGGCAAAACCTTGCTCCAAGAGCTAGCTGGCTTTAAGGGGGAGAGCTTTTATGGTTGTGTTTTGTGGACACAAAGTACAGTACCTAGGTTATTTCAGCATCTGATATCCAATCTGACAAGAACACACTATGCTTTGATTAGTTTTGTGGTGCTATATAATACATGGGATTATCTTCAGTTAATTATCTGTTGTGCCATGAGTGATCATAATTACAACACATCGAATAAGTGCAAGTACTGAAGAGTTGTGCTGGGGTTTTTTTTGTTTGGTTTTTTTTTTTTTTGCATACAGAGTAAAGAACAAATCACTTATACTGAAGAATAAACTATTTCCTTGAACTCGGACCTTCTCTGTGTTAGAAAGTGCTTAAAAACTGAGCATGCAGACTTTGATGCACCCACTGGTTGGCTGGAGTAATCATAGTGAACCTCCCAAAAGAGAGTAATTCCTGAGAACTCACAGATTTGGATGTTGCCAATCAGATACCAGTTCAAAGTAGTACCTTGGAAAGGCTGATTCAGAAATGTCTAGGTTTGCTTATTCTCTACTTTTTAAAGAAAGGCATAAAGGACTCACAGCATACCTTAGCTTTAAATATATCTTAAACCCCTATTAGTTTACTTCAGGAGAATTTTATTCTCCTGAAGGAGGAAATGCTGCAAACTGAGTTAAAGGTCAGCAATTCAAATTTTCTTGTGAAATGTAAACCTTAAAAATATAAATTAATTAAAAATCTGTGGATGCTGCAGAGAAATTTCCAAAAGATTGGTAAATGGCTCTTAGCCAGTACTTTGGCCAGGAACTGGGTCATAACCACAAGGAACACAGTGTAAGGAGCTGGTAGTTCAGGATGCCGACAATTCTGTCTCTGCCCTACTCCAGCTGATCCTCATCTTCACTGAGGTGACACAAAGTACACTGTGTATATTCAATTCATCAAGCTCTTTGTGGTTATTGTTGGAAAGACTTTGAGTTGCTATTGAAGTGTATCTGGTTTGGATTTGAATTTTTGGATTAGAAACCAAAACCAGGCAAATTGGGGGTATTATTGAATTTCTATCTGATTGGAAAATCTGCACATTACCTTACACAAAAACTTCACTTGGACATTTTGGTTAAAATTCTTTGAAACTTGAAACAGTTGAAAATGTCATTGCATTGGCACATATTTCTGGTCCACTGAGAATGAAGTAGCCTTGAATACTTTTCTAAGCTATGAAGCATAAAGTACTTCATTAAAAAGATCAGAAGGAGTCTAAAGTATCATTTTATATTTAAATATAAACTGATATCTAAAATATCAGTTTCCTCCTTGGCTTAAGGCTGTGATTCATGGCTCTTATCACTTGTAATTACAATTATATTCTCCACTCCTCCCTGTTTGCTGGAATTTAGTGTCTCTTAGGAAAGGCAACAGATTGGTAATGGGCCCCTTCTTCAATCACTGTAGTTCACATAGTGGTGGATTAAGGTAAAATTGAAAGTTGATGACAATTCTGCTGCTCCATTAATTTGCAAATTGCAGCAATTAAGAATAAAACTCACACCCTTCTTTCTCTCTGGCTGTTCAGGCAGAGCCTCTGACACAGGGCAAACTGCAACTCAGTCCCACAGAGCTTTTGGTTTAGAGAATTACAGTAAAAAAGCCCAGTATCATATTTTGAAAGAGTGAACTTTTGAACAAGAAATCACTTTAAATGATGAGAATAACATATTACAGTATTTTATGTCTCATTAGCATAATGTAGGATGACATCTGCAAAAGCTGCAAGGAGCTTCTTTATGCCCTGAGAAACTATCTGTCATTAAACAGGGCTCTCAAATTTGTCTAAAACACACAAAATTCATCTTTCCATTTCAGTCTCAGTTTGAGCAGGAAGTTGAATAACAGAATTTTACCAGACAGTTTTCATAGAGGGTTTGCCACTGTTAAAAATAAAGGAACTTTCCTCCGCTCCTGCCTCTAAATACCAGTTCTTACTTCATAAAGAACATGAATGTGTAAAATATACGACCATGGGGCAATTATTTATGTCAGGAGTTCCCTACGTTAGCCATTTCACATTCATTATTCTAACGCAGATGTCAGTATAGAATTATTAATACTCTTAAATTATAAAATGGGACTTGCTCCTAATCCTAAAGACAACAAAAAGCTTTTTAAATGATGGTTTGAGAAGGGAGGCCAAAATCAAGTCCTAAAGTCTTTTAAGACAAATATGGATATTCTTGGTCTCTCCCAGTGTCCCGGCATAGGAGTAAAGTGCTGAAAATAAGGAACAGTTTCTGCATGGAGGCAGGCCAGGATCTGCTGGAGAAAAACCATCCACTGGGCTCTGAACACAGAAATATTGCTTGTGACTTTCTCTCCCTCAAGATGATTTTGTGATCAATCTAACTCTGACAGGCTCAGACTGTGAAAGACAAGGTGCACTGTTACAAATGTACTACGAGTGCAGAGGCTTTGAATAAATGATTTGCATCAACTGTATGGATGCTGCATCAAAAATATTGCAGAGATTAGGAAAATAATGTTTCTGAGCCTTTCAGCCCACCATGTGTGTGGGAAAATGGAAAATTTGCAGATTTCCCATTAGCAGCCTAATGATGTTTTTATGAAAGCAAATGAAAGAAGCAGAGCTACGTGAAGGTAGTGGTTCCAGAGTCATTATTCAGGCTTTGTTCTGTAACCTTTCTGTAACCTTTCTGGATTGACTCTGACTTCCTCTTCCCTGCCTTTTTTTTTTTTGTTTCACTCCTTCCCTCCTCTTTCTCGCTTTTGAACATGAGATTCCCTTCAGATTTTTCATGTTTGTGGATTTGTGGCTTGCTTAGCCCATCCCTCAAGTCCTCACGAACTTTTGGGGAGTACAGATGCTGTTGGTAGAGATTCTTTAACAACTTGGAGGAGAGCAATTTATGACATCAATCCAAATGATCTAACTCTTTTTGGGGATGTTAGCAGGCAATGGTGAACCCTGTCCTTTTCTGATAATAATATTGACTATAACCCATTAAAGAGCAAATCATGCAGGGAAATAAAGAGAGGTATCTCGTACTATTTCTTGGTGTGCTGCAGTACAGAATAGGGTCTCTCACAGAAAGGTAGAACCATACAAGGAGGATTATCTGGCAGTTTCTCACATTTGTAACTCCAGGGGTTGTATTCCAAACATGATGCAGTAAATGAATCAAGCTGACACTTTTCCTCCATTTCTCCATGATAAAATTAATGGCAAATCAGGCTCAGAACCATAAACTACATGGCAACTACACAATGTTATTATCTCGTGAAACCAGCACAGCTCCTCTGTCACTTCAGACCAGCCATGGCACTGAATGTAACAAATTCTGTGCATTGGGTGGGGAAACCAACACAACACAGGAATAAGGAGTAAAATAAAACAATAACCTGTGGATGTATTTGCATCATCTCTTAGGTATTCCAAATTTTTTTTGATAGTGTAGTTGCCAGTTAATCCTGCCAGTAGAGCTGACTGTCTGCTAATTTGTAACTTGGTGAAAGCCTGAGTTGTTAGAGCAGAAGTTATGATCTGGTACAGGGAGAACTTACATGAGCATAGGGTTTGATTTTTCTGCCACTGTTTATTGCTTTCCATCAACAGATCTCTTCACTAAAATAGAAAAGAGATGGAACATAATTTTAATTGCTTCCTAAAATACACAATATGTGTGATTCTCACAACAGGAGGACTGTGCCATATGGCCTGTCTAACTACAGAGGCAGCTTTAGAGGCAAAAGGTCTACAGGCCAGACTCAAAGCCCTTCTCAGTCCTCATTCCGATGTTCCTGTTCGGATGCTCATGACAAGCACTGTTTGCAGTTTTGCAGAAGAATGCAGGAAAGAAGAAGGTGAGTGTCTTTCCCTTACACTGCAACCTGGCCACATGATTAAGTCATTCATGGAGATAAATTGATAATCAAGTTGCATTTATCAGGTGGAACTGATGAAAAGATACTGATTTTAAATAAAATTCCCCTCTGCAGCTGTGGTGGGTTAATCCTGGCCAGCAGCCAAACACTTACACTGATGCTTGTTCACTTCCCCTTCAGTGGGATGGGAGAGTGAACAGGAAGAAAAAAGCAGGAAAACTCCTGTGTCACATCAGAGTTTAATAAGTGAAGGAAAAAGGCCAGAGCCAGCCAGTACTGCTTGGAATTTTCTTTTTGCTGTTTCTTTTTATGATGTGGTGCTTTTGAAACAGCAGATCTGCCCAGTTAGGGGCATGCTGAACATTGCACAGTTCTAGAATGTTTTATGTAGTCTAACAAAGAGCATGAAATTATAATTTAATGAACGGGGACATTGATGAGAACACAGTGACAAGTTTAGGAAATCTCTATTCTACAGAAATCATGGATCAATGAAAAAGACAGAGGAGGAAGACCAATGCAGGGAAAAGGAACACAATTTCATTCAGTAGCACAGAGAGTCTGGAGGATTCTGAACAATCAGGTATGTTACAGATGCTTAATGTTGAAAAGAAATAGTAACTTTCCATAAATGTCCTTTGTACTTGCAGAACCCTTAATTCTTTCGACTGAGTATTATCACTCCTTGCTAAATAAGTACAGAATGTGGCCCATGAGTTGTTTGGGTTTTTTTCCTAATTTAATTTTTAAAATAGACTTTACTATACACAGAACTGCTACAGCCTTCCTTGTGTTGATGTAACTCCTTCAAAAGTTGGATTCTTTGGCTATAAGCCAATAAATATTTTGGGGGGTTTTTTTAGGGCAAGGGCTGTTCCTGTCTATCATGTTTTTGCTTGTTTAGCACTGCAACAAATTAAGCTACACATCCCAGTGCAGTGCTCCAGTAAAAGTTGAAAAGTTGAAGTGTTAAGGTAAAGAAACAGGAAAAACTTTGTGGAAGAAGTATCTGGAGGGAAAAGTAAATCTGCTTTGGATGTCAGGTATAAAGAAGTTACTGTAACCTAATAGCCAGTTTCAAATATTGCCATTTCTAAAAGAGTCACACCATTACCCCAAATTTTTTGCTGTGAAGGGGAGCACTTGGATTAGAAGTCCCCAAGCTGAATTTATTGCTGTGATTATTTGAGCAGAGTTAATTGGACAGCTGTGTAGAGTTCACTCTGTGTACACATAAACAAGGAGGGGAACCACAGTTCCATCAGGTAACAGGGACTTAGTGCTGAATAATCAACAGTTTGGCTGCATTTGTTTGTTTGTTTGTTTTCTTTAAAGCTTTAATATTTACTTGCTGGAGCTCAGAAACAAGAACTTAAACTACAACTCTCCTTTGAGATGGACAAACTTGATGCTTCAGTGTGATGCCAGTGGAGAATTCAGCAGTAGGCAACACTTCCATTTCAGCAGTGCCACTCTGAGGGCATGGGAACCTGTATGAAGAAGCTTTTCTCCCCTCGACAGAGCCTCAGAAAAGGATAATCTTTATCATGTAACCTGGCAGGGAATGTATCACTATTGAGGAAAACTTCAAAGGCAGACCCAAACTTCAGCAATGCAAAGCTTCAGGAAACTTTTTTCTCTGTGATTTAAACAAGTACAATAGAAACTGTTCCACTTACTGCTTGCTCTGTGTCTGAAGAATCCATCCGCAGCTCTGTGCAGGCAGCTGCAAGTGGAGAATGTGGAGAGTTAGAGGGAGATTGCCTCTACATGAGTTCTCATTAAGAATAAACAGATACAAAATATTTCTCTTGTTAATGTATGCAAGCCTGAATCATCATATTGTAACTTTGTGGCAGATGTTTAAATGACAGTATCTATGCAGAATAAATACAAATGGCTGATATAAATATTATTATAAACTATAGCAACTTAAGAGTATACATTGAGTATTCAATAGATTACCTAATTTAGGCACAAATTATTCTTGCACTTGGAAGTTCCATTCAAAAACACAGTGATTATTTGGGGATGCACTGTAGTTGGTGAACAGAACTTCAGTGATTCATCCCAAAGAATCTTCCTACAGATGCAAGGGTAGGACAGGGGAACTTCATACCATCAGAGTAATTTCTGTGCTGGCCATTTGCTGTCCCAGGCCCCTACACATCACACCCACAGCACATCCCCTGGGCTTTGCCAGTGCTGCAAATCCCACCTTTATCTCTCCATTGAAACACCATCACCAAATAGCCCACAAACTTGGCAATAAGGATTAAATCCAACCCTGGACATTTTTCAGTCAGATTTCTTCAGAAATTATGGACTTCTTTTTGCTACAAGGATGCAAGAGTAAGCAAGGGAAAAAGAGTAACTTTTGCAAATCTTGTTCTATATTATTTAAAAAGAGAGGAAATCCCTTTCTTGTGACATTACAATATTTTTGGGGGGTTGACTGACCTTCATACAGATTTCCCCAGGGCACATAGGTTAAACTCTAACCCCATGGTGTTAAATTATATTTTATAAGAAGAAAGATGGAGACCAAAAGAAAAGTGAAAAGAAATCAACAATAAAAATGTTTATATAGGGCTTAAACCAGTGGTAATAGTTTTTGTTTGAAACAAGAAAGGGAGGTCTTTGCCAAAACATATGATATATTTTATATATATGTGGATATATTTCATAAATAAATTATTACAGTTATAAAATTAAATATATCTTTCAGCTATTGCATTTGTATCAGTTTCTTACTTGCTGTATAACTGATTTTGTACATTTATAGAAAATAGATTATTTATTGTATAAAACCACTTTACATGCTATATTCCCGTATTCTTTCTTAGAAGACATTGTATAGTTTTGGGGTTTTTTAAAAAAGAATCAAGCTTTGTTATGAAGAATGCTTAATGTTCCTATGTTCCTTTATGACCAAAACCTGGAAGTTTTCCCCCCCGAATGCCTACACCCAGGTCACACAACTTGCTGCCTTCAAGAGTTTGATAATTCTCCTGACAGTCTGGGAATTGAGCAGGAAAACAGGATAACAAATTCTGTGATAATAATTATGCATAAAAAGTGACATTATTGTTCTGTGTCCTGTTTGCTATAAATGTAACCCTCATCTGTCCCCTAATCCTGGGACAAACAAAGCAATAGTTATTTGTCCTGAGAGTTCCTTTTGTGGACAATGTCCACTGATTTCAGCTCCAATCCCAAACACATCCCAGTGCTGAACAAGCTTCCAGAGCCTCCTCAATGGGTACAACCCAGCTTTTACATGAACTGCTCAGTATGTGTTTGGAATTCCGCTGTGTTCCCCTATGTGAATTCAATTTAAATGTTGCATTTGAAGATGGATTCACACCTTCCTCCGTCCCACATGCTTTCATTTTATTTTAAACGTTCACAAAAAAAAAAAAAAGAATTCAAACTGAGTTCTTTAACATGGAGGCAGATTCAGCCCTTGAGTGGTGGGCTATGGGTGTTATTGCTGTGTTTTCTCCTTAGGAAAGAAAAATCCCAATTTTTTCTACGTGAATTCCACTTTCAAGTGGTTTGGTTTTGGGACTCTGGTGCCAATGTACCAGTTAATGCAAAAATCAGTCCATTGTGAATACAGCAAAACTACGAAAATGAGAAATAATGTTGTATCAAGCTCAGAAGAAGGAAAAGTTAACTGTAGATATTTCCAAATAAACCTATAAACCACAGCATTTACCTGAAAGTTCTGTGTGCTGGATTCTGGCTTTGAACTGTCATTATTCCATCTGGGAACAATTAACAATGACGAGACAGTTTTTACCTAATTTCATGTTTATATAAAATGTCACCAGTAATATTCCTCAGTGACGCTGTTTACCTAATTTTTAATTTTTTACTAGAAGGTGTTGAGCTAATTTGAAGTACAACTCTTTAAAAATTTTACATAGAATTAACTTCATATACGACTAATATATGTTTTTAATTAAGAAACAACACTTAAAATCTGATAAATCATAAAAGGATTATTTGCAAAAGTTAGAATTAAATGCTCTTTCACCTTTTAATATGTAACATTACATAGTTAGGTGTCCTCAGAATCACTCTTGTTCTGGGATATTATTTTGAGGACGTTTGTACTTTTACTTTTGTAACAACAAATTAGTTCCAGCTCTTACTCTATTCAGTGTAAAACCATGTATGTACAAATCTGCTCTAATTCTGTCAGAGTTCCATAGCACTCATTCTAATTCCTAGTACTGAAAGTTCCTTTTTGTGTTGTTGATAGCAATAAAAACAATAAATTATCAAAAGCAAAGAAAACAATGTAGAAAGGAGCCTTGGAAGAATTTATGGTTTTAGCCCCAACAGAGAAGGAAGAGAAGAGACGTGAATGCAGTTGTCGCATGCAAAGGGCTGTGAGGGAGAGGAGAGCCTAGTTTTGTTCCCTGTGTTCCCAGGAGGAATTATAAGGAGCTTGGGGCTCATAGCAAAGCCCTTCAAGTAAACTCATCAGCAGGAGAGGGGAAGTGCCATGGAACAATATCTCCATCACCACTGCATCTCCCCTCCTTGGCTGTGCCTTGTGAAAGCCACAGAGAGTCTGAAGGTGAGAACCTGAGAGGGCACCAAAGCTGGGAGTGGAAGGGGCCGTGTCCTCCTCCAGAGCTGGGTGCCTGTTCCCATTCCCAGAGCAGAGCTCGTCCTATTTCCTGTGTTTTGCAATAAATGGCTCCTCGTTCCTGTGCCTGCTGCTGGGGACACTGTTCTGTGGATTCTGATTCTCTCTACATCCAAAATTCTTGTAAAGTCTGGGAGCCAAGTTCATCTGTAGATCCTTCTCCTTTATGTCATCCCTCCATTGATCCCCCACTGGCACCATCCAACATCATTCACACTCACTCAGCTGCTGTTTTTAGGAGCTGGCTGTCAGAACAGCTAGACAAAAATAACTGCTGTGACAGATTGCTGAGGACAATCATGACAATTTGATTTAAGACAACAAAATAATTTGTCTTGACAAAAGTAAAATACAGGCTGACTTAAGGCTGAGTAATGTAACTAAAAGTTATCATTAGAAAAGGAACAAATTCTATCCATATGAACATTAAAACTTTCAATCCACAGCTTGAAATCTATTGGAAGAGTAATCAAGGAAAATTGCAAACAGATGACTCTGGAAACAATGTTTGTTTTCACTACTAGAGTTTTACAATGCATAATATATAACCTGATCTGGAGAGCTTTATGCTACAAAGAAATGTCAGGATTGAGAGATTTAAAGTGCTAAGCAAGTTAAACAAAGCATATTGCACTCTCTGTTTACCTTGCAGTAGTATCTTCCAAACTTTGCTTAAAAGGACATTTTAAAGAGTAGTTTGACTTCCAAGGTTTTCAGCAGTGCTTCAGAGGACAGATGTGCCTTGATGTGCACTTCAAAGCTATCTCTGCAGATGAGGGATCCATGCAGATTTTTGGTAGCACAACTGAGCTTCAAGAGAGGTTTGGGATGAGGTTCAGGTCTTGGCTTCTGTTTTGCTGTTGGAAACACCTCTCTGAAGCCTTGGGCTCTTACTGGGTTTTAGCCTAGAGTGGTACCAGTGTCCACATCAAACACCCCTCCCCTTATCTAAGTCTTCTGGATTAGTTCCCTCGTTTTATTTCAGTAAGATCTTTATCCATTTTCTAACAGACCAGGTGCTGGTCATTTCCTGAATGCACCACTTTCAGAAATTAGGTAGATGCGTAGGTCTAAAAACTCCTTGTGCACCTCTGTGTTACTTTAGGGATCTAAATATCTTTACCATGTGCTATCATCAGTCACTGGTAAGTGGATACCTTGGTTCGCACTTCCTGCAGATGTCTCGAGCAACGTAAATGGAACTGACTGAAGTTTGAGCCCTTTAACAATAAAGATTAGAAGTCTTTGACATTCAGACTCCATTTTTCCCATAAATATTTTTTTAAAAATTCTATATGGACAAGATAATGTAGACACTAAAGGGCCAGCATGTTAAACAATGAAATAATCTTTGACAAGGTGAGAGTTTCCCTTTTACGTGTTATAATGGATATTCCATTAGACTACAAGTCACATTTCTTAACTAATCACTTCTGCTGAAGCTGTTTCTCAGAGTGTGAACCAGATCTCCCTTAGGTTACCGAGTATTTACGTGTTCTGCTAATGGTACTTTTGCCACAACTTTCCAGGAAATCTTTGCTCCACTGCAACAAATTAAATAATTGTAATTTTTTTAATAGTTCATTTTGATTTAGCTGTCTTGTTTTTACAATTACTCCTTTCACCCCTACCACAAAGAACTGACTGAATTTGGAAATGTTTTAGTGTCTCACTGCTTCCCTTTGGTGTTCCAGGCCTGGCAATCTGTATTGCTCTAGAGGAGAGCTGCCTTCACTTACCAGTGCAGGCCCTCTGCTATGCAAATACTTCCAATGTAGATGTGAAGAGGGTGGGAGCCTTTTTTTTTTTGTCATTAAAAATAAATGTGCAAACTATTGTAGCAATAGAAAATATAGATTGAATGGCTAGTGTATGAGGTGAACTACAAAACCACAGAAAAGCAGATGTAAAAATCAAAGCCCAGAGGCTCCATTAGAAGATTCCTGGAACTATGCGTATATTTATTCAATTTTGATACCATTAAGTTGCAGTTCCCAAAGAGATGTTTTTTAAATCTGTAGTTTGGTTCCCCATATCTGTCACAGAACAGGAATCCATTAATTTCACAGGGAAGCCAGTTTGCAGCTCCTTCTAGTGTCAATTTGGATAGTCATGGGTCAGCTAAAGGTCACATTTTCGGTGGTTTTAAGACACTACAACTGAAAACCAGATTGAACCTAAGCATTTGAATTCTTAAATGTAAAAAAAAATTTATACAAATCTGCTTATGAATTAATAAATTCAAAACACCCGTACCAGGTCCCAAGGATTGTCTTTGATTAACATTCTTCCTTTAAGCAAAGTTCCAAAAAGATTGGATACTCTGTATTTGGAGGAGCACAGAAGAGAAAATGAAAACTGGAGCAGAGGAAATCCTGCATCAGAGTTCAATAACCCCCGAATCATAGTTCTGATTCTGCTATCTCCTTATAGGATCTCGGGCAAATTACTCAGGCTCTTATTGCAAACACTGACACGAGGGCAAGACCCAAGGCAATGTCCATGTTAAGATCCCTACAGAGCCAGTGCTAGGCCATGCTTCTCTCTAAGTAACATTTTTACTTATAAGTGCTTCTGGTCGTCTTCGAGAACATGTGAAGGGTCAATGTCTTTTGGTGGAACTGTCACTGCACCTCTGATTATTTTCAAAGAATTGGTCAGCTACTGCCTACCAGAAACAAAAAAGTCCATAAAATACTACCATAATGTACATAGAGGAGCATGCACACAGCAAACTGTTTGGTGGTGATTCAAAGCAGAACTAAGGCATAGCAAAGGTCTGATTTGGTTATGGCTGCCTCTGCATTCAGGCACACGTTGGTTGAAACAACCCAGTATGGCTTTGGCTGGTTGATTCCAGTCCCCTGCGTGCCTTCAAGCAGAAGAGTCAGAAACATTTTGAAAAGAACACTGACATGTTATTACCAATCCAAACTGAGGAACTGCAGCATTGGGGAAAAACCTGAAGAAAACTAAGCAAGGGGCACGAAAAACTCACTGGCAATGCACATTCTCGGCAAGAACCCCAAAAACCAAACTAACGTACACTGTGCCCAGGTGCTCAGAAACGTCTCAATATTGCTACTGCTACTGGTACCAGTAATATTCAAATGCACGTCCCGGTTGCTTGTGTGCATTTTCTGAGGTACCCCTTGCTGTAGGATCCTGCACATCTCCTTAGGGGCAGCCCAGGACGTGGCACCAGACAGGCTGTCCCACCCTGTGCTTACCAGGGAAGGGGACAGTATGGGCACCGGGCCCTGTCTCAGGTCATGAACTTCCAGAACTCTGCTACCCAAGCCAAGGATTCCTGACAAGGGCGTTTTACTGCAGCAGTATTTAGTTCATTGATGTTGCAAATGTGTTCTCCCAAATATCACAGAGCAAATGGAGTACACATGTTTTACCAGTCACATGCACTGCCTTCATAACAGTTCTCAAAGCCTTTATTTCCACGTATGCAGCACTATGATTTATTTTATTTAAAAAGTCAATGTCGGTTGCCAAACTCCTTCTGCTGTGCCTGTCTCACTGTGTGAAAAACACCATTTTCAAAACAAACACTGCCTGTTGGAAGAAACATGAGTTCCAAACTCCTCTTTCCTAATTTTCAAGAAATGCTGGTAAAGAAAGAACATGGCACAGCTACAGTGTCTGAAGTGAGAAGCCTCCAGCATCTGTCACCTCTGCTGCAGCAAGAGGAACTTCAGTACAATCTTTCAACAACTTCTTTTTCTTTCCTTTTTTTTTTTTGCCAACTGCCAGCATTCTTGGTAAGTGTGTGTTTCCTCAACTGGCCTGAATAAGGTATGACTTCTTTTTTAAGCAGCACTTTTATAAAAGAGTTGTCTAAGTATGAATTGGAACATCAGCCATCCAGAAAGTTCCTAAGTAGTCAACTCCTGTTTTTCAGGTGTTCCTCTGTTTGCAAACAGTGAGTAGTTTACACACGAGTTTTTGTGTTTCGGCTGTTCCTCCTACTGCAGATTCCATTGTCTGCAGATCTCACTTCTGGAAAACAGTCTTAAGATGTTTATCAACCATGATTTTCATTTAAAAGCCCCACGAATATTTAATGCTGTACAAAATATTACAACATTGATTTCTTGAAAAATTCTATATATTTTTCATTTTTCATCAAACTTGTGCATATCAGCTCAATCCCTCATGATTAAAGAGTTACCTTAACAAGGAATATGATCACTTGATATATTGTTAGCACTTGAAATATGCTTTTAAATAATCAGCTGGTTTAGGCATAGACCCATTAGAAAGACATTATTCCTATTATTTATTCACATTTTCTGTTACCAGAATCATGTGAATGGTATTGGAATTGAGTAACTGTTCCAGTTTCTCAGATACAAAACATTCTTCTTGAAACTACAGAGACAAACTCAATTCTGCTGTCCATTGCTGTATTGTGCCTCTTCTATACAAAGAGAGACCTTGCTCAAATTCAAGCCCTAACATCACTAAATAACTGCCTTTTAGATAGTTAAGGAGAGGAAGTCCCATATGACATCACGCAAAGTTTATGTATCACAGCAATAGCAACAATAAACCATTAATTCCTTGAAAACAAGTTTAAAGGAGTCTAACATGTATTTGTATTCTTTTAAATGAACCATTTAATCAAATTGTAGTTTTCCTGTTAATTCCTCACATATTTACACAATTCTTTCCTTTTCCCCCCTTAGAAAATCCTGGTTCTTCAGAGGATTTTGGTGGTAACAGGGAGGCTGCCTTGAGTCATGACAAACACTGGTGGATGGGTCATTGTGGACAAACCTACAAAGGAACTTTTTGTTGCCTGATGATCTGCTTGTATTGAACCAGGCATTCAAGGATATCTAAGATTAATAACTCAGCCAGATATCTGACAAAAGTGGTTATAAGCAGAAGAAAGTCTGAAAAGTTCAAACACTCACAGCACTTGCCTAAAAGGCAGAAGTTTGCTTTCTACAGGAAGCCAAAAATGCCTGGAATTTCAGAAATGTGCCAGACTAAAATAAAAGTGTAACACATTACTTAACTAAACAGCTTTTTATGCAGTCCTTCCCTCGTAAAAATAGTAAGTCCATTTCAAAAGTATAATAAAATAAATTAATTTCTGTTATGATTTCATAGAAAATGGCAACACAGTCTATGTAAAGGAAGAAGTTTATGGTTGAGATACACTGCCAAAAGTATCCAAGCTTGGGGTTTTTCCTCTTGAAGCAGGCAGAGACTTCAGTCTTGTAATTGCCCGCAAATACAACATGCCACTGTCACTCTTTGACCATCTGTGTCTTGGCATTTTCACTCTCCACCTTCCCACAGGTAAAGCATCTACACTCTGGCATTTTGCCTCTTGGAAGACAGGCAAAGTCTCCCACCAGAGTTAAATGAAGTCCCATGGGAGATGCCTCATTGACAACAAAAATCCTTCCGTGTGGCAGCAACAGCAGAAATATCGCAGGGAGTCTTTCCTGTCCCAAAGTGTTTCATGTGAACGAACAATTTGTGTGAATATAATTTAATTTCTGTACTCTTTTGTCCCCTTCCTCTGACGCCACCACTGCAGGCAAGTGGCGGTCCTGGGTTTGATTATGGAGGTTTATTAATCATACTCATGGAGAAGTCCTCATATGGGAATGATTTGTGATTCATGAATGATTTGATCTGGACTTAATTGATTTAGAGGTTGGTCCAAGAATATCTGCACAACTATCCAAATGCTTGTGTAAGTTACTTCCACACACTATTACATACTACTTCACACCTTCTGCTACAGTTTTGCATGCAAAACACCCCCCCAAAAGCACTGAAGACAACGAAAAATCAGTTAGATTTAAACTATAATACCTGATAGGCAGGTCATGGTCTGTAGCTCTCTAGTAATAAAAGCTTCTCAGTAATTTTAAGTCTTGATTTTATGTAAAAAAAATTGTTACACTGAAGTTTCTGGCTGTGTTGCCTTCCACAATTGTATCTTTTTCATCTAATGACATTAATTTAACATTTGTGACCTTTTTTTTTTTTTTTTTTTTTTTTTTTAAAAATCCAACTTTTGCAGTAATTCTTGAAGTTTTAAGAGCAAATTTGAAAAACTGAGCAGGGATGTTAAATACCAAAATTACCTTTATCGTCAGTACTTTTATTCTGTAGAACAGGACAAAAGTAATGACTGCATTTCATTTTCCTATTAAGGGCAATTATCTTCAGTTACAGTTGTATGGTGTGTCCAGCCCTTAAGGCTTCACTCAGTAGTTTTTGCAGCACACCTCACCCTCAGAATACTCAGTGCTAGTCATAACATCTATTGGACACAATGGCACTCCTCCAGTACTTAAATATCTTTCCTAGCAGACAAAGATACACAGAGGAAAGCAGAAATGGCTGTTTACTTTTGAAATGCTGCCAGGAGTGAACCTATTTAGCTCCCTTGGGAACTGCAGAGATTCTACTGTACAGCCTGGGAGAACAGGATTCTTTCACTCTTACATCCCGTAGTTTATCCACAGCTCTCAAAGCAATTCACAGAAATCAGTATCATCACTTCTGTTTCACCAACAACAAACAGAGGCTGTGAAATAGGCAAAGCCTTCCCCAGGTTCACCAACTGGAAACCAACCCCTTTCCCCACAAAACTGTTCCATCTCTGAGGCAATTGCAGTGCTCTGGGGAAGAGATTAATCTTTTTTATTTCTTTTTTTGGGGAATGGTTTTATTATGTAATATCTTGCAGAATTCATGTTCAGCTTGCAATGCTTGTGTATTTATCCAGCCTCTCTTGAATGAAGTTAGGAAAGGCCATACCCACAAATGCTGTCAAGGCATGGGAAAAACGCTGCTCTTGAGAAGTGCATGTTCAGAAGAATAAACAAGAGCCTGCCATTACTCATCTGCAGAAGCACTGGACAAGGGGAAATAGCTGTCCTGAGGAGCTCTGTTAGCTTCCAGAGCAGAATTTTGTGCCTGAAAATGTCCCTCGGGCATGGAGCTGGTGGGTTCTGTACTGACAGCACTTCCACAGGGATGGGGTTACACAGGAGCTCAGCAGGAGGAGCAAACATGAGCAAAGCAGTAATTTATCTTGGGTCAGTGCCATCAATAACTTCTACTCACGTTGTTCAGGCAATTTTACCTCATTGGTGATTTCCATGAAATGATCTCTCCCACTACAGGAAACATCAGCCTGTATCTGCCATAAGTAGTTCCCTAAATCTTAAATAATGTAATTTCTAAGGCCAGACACAGAACCTTGTAGTGTTTTCACTGAACATAGAAAGATTTAGACATCACTCATTAACTAATTTCCTGAGTAACCTCAACTGGAAGGGAGGACCTGTGTTTATAAGCACTCTTGATAAAACAAATACATCTCTATCATTCAGTAGAAGTGAGATGACCTTTCTGGAAGAATTCTTCTGAAATTAAGTAGTTGAAATTTTTTGCACCCCTTACACATTAGAGTACCAAAATTTATGTTCAGCTTCAGTTCAGACTTGGGGATTACCAGGCAAAATAGGAATGCAGATAAAATTAGGATAAAGGAGAAAAAACCCCAAAACAACATAATCTGGCAAGAACTGCAAATTATGCATTTCCCAAAAAATGGATTACCAAAGCCCAAATCCTTCAGTTTTCTCTTTTTTCTACCTAGGAAGCTAGGAGAATACAAAATTGGTTTTTATATAGTATTGTTATCCACAGGTTTGGGGTTTTTTTAGGAATGTGAAAGGAAGCCGGCACTTGTATTCCAGTTTTATGTTAAAAAAACTAAACAAAAAAGTGTTGGCTTAGTTACTAACATGGAAATGGGAAAGGGAAAAGGGCACATCATCCCACATGCAGTCATGTTACAAGAGCATTCAGGCTGTTCCCAACACACACATACATATTCTGAGAAAATCTTTGGTGTTTACTATCCAATAAACAAGAGAGTGGAGCAGGAAAGACACGCAGAGGGATGGGCCCAACCAGGAGCCCAGAGCATGAATTACCGGAAACAAAACTACGACAGCCAAAAGCAAACTCCTGTTTGGATCCTGTAACTTGGTAGTGACATTCCCTCCTCCTTCAGCCACCCAACCTTCCCCTGTGCCCTCTGGAAGCAGCAGAGTCTTCGGCTGCTGTGTCAGTTGTGTGGGGGGCAGACTGCAAGCAACGTTTATGAGAGGGGAACACACACTCATTGCACTCCAACTTTGTCATTCCTGTTCCCACCTACTCGTTCTCTTCCCGTCTGCTTTGGGGGAGGAATAAGGAATTATCTACCTTCCACAGCACACGGATATAAATAACCCTTTAATTGCATTTTCCAGCTGTTATTCTGCCAATTACAGAATTCCTGGCTGAATTCCTGGAAGCATCACCCTTGGTAGTGCTAATTCTAGGGACAGCATCAACCCCCAAAGCGGCAGATCAAAGCAAGAACAAGTCCACAGCAGTTTTGCTCTAGTACAGCAACGCAGCTATTCCACTCCAAAGTGTAATGCTCCCAGGCCTCACGTTGCCAGTATTCTGAGGGTTTGGGGTTTTTTTTTCAAAATAGAAAAAAAACCTCTCAGGAAACAGCCACTTCATCTGCTCTTCTGAGCCACTCTCTTTTTGGCCTTTCTTTAACAATGAAGATGAGAGCGATGAGAAAAATGGGGAAAAGGAAGAGAAAAAGAAGTGTTCATCATACACTTTTAAATTACTATAAACTGTTTCAATTAAGGAAAAAGTACTTTTTTTACAGTAAGGTCAGGAGGAATCATGCTTTCCTCCCTAAGGTGCAGCAGTGGAGCAGACTTTGTCCAGATGCAAACTTTTGCTCCCATAGCAGACAAAAGCACAGGCAGACAACATCCCAGCACTGGTTTGTTGTAGACTGTGCTCAGGGGCATACCAGTAAAGACATCTGGAATAGAACAGTTCAGAAATTATGATTTTCAGTCCCTGTGTAGGCTTTTTACTGAGTCCTATTATTACATACAAGAAGACTCCACATGTTCTGCTTTGAACCCAAGCTTATTAAAATCCAAGAATGACATAAAGATTGAACACACACCCTTGATTTATTACCTTTTCAAAAAAATAATTAAGATTCATATTGGGAAATGCTAGCTTTTAGTATTTACAACAGTTTTCTCAGTTATTTCCTTATTTCTGCAGGATTCTCAATATGGCTCCCCACATACTTACCTACATGTGCATTCCATATGTGCTTCCTTCCCTTTGCCAATGTGATTACTGGAGCATTTTTTCTGTTTCTGTCTGTCTTTCAAATACAGAGCTATAGGATTACGCTTTGCTGGGCTTTAATTAAGATGTAGAGACTGGAGTAATGGATAGAACCATGACAAGGAAACATATATCAGAAGCCAGGATTAAGATTTGATAATTTTTTTGTACCAAATCTGGGATGTGGAGTTTTGATGTTGATCCACCCCGGTCTTTGTACATGGCACTGATCTATTATACCATTCCTGACTTCCCCTACAGAGCTCCCAGTCCCTGGCAGATTTAAGCAATTAGTACTGCAGAGCATGCTCTTAGTCTGATCTCCTGTTCCCATATGGTGTCCACGAGGAAAGTGATCCACACACTTTTAGTGCTGTGGTGGTGCTCTTGGCCCAACGCAAATGTCAAGGACAAATGCCAGGCGTGCCTGGGGTCACACTCCTACTTTCCAAGTGGCCAGCACCCAAACCTATCCAGGACGCTTCCTTTGTCTGTGGCTTTTTTCTCTTTTCATCCGATTTTTTTTCATGTCACAATTACTGGCCCTACATCTGTGCTCAAACAGCCATTTCAGATGGGTAAAAGGAAAAAACCTTTCTAAAGATGCTTTATCATGTCAGAATTAGAAAATAATTAATATTTTAGAGGAAACCTCTGCTTCAAAGCCAGAGAAAATCTCAAGTTGTGATCAGGTTGCTCAGGACCTTGCCCTGTTAAATTTTGAAAATTTCCAATCAAAATTTCCACAGGTGCTCTCAGGCTCTAGATCCAGTGACTGACCACCCTCACCTGGAAGAATTTTCCCTGCTGTAACCGGTCACTGTCATTAATGGGCCTCCAAGAGCCACCCCAGGCCATTGCCTGCACGGCCAGGCTTGAGGCCCCTGGACAGTCCCTGCAGCCTCTCCCCCCCAGCCTGGACAAACCCAGCGCTCTCAGGCTCTGGCTCAGGTTTGTTCAGCAGCTCAGGACTCCGAGCAGTACCTGGCACTCTGTATGAGTTCGTCAGTATCTTTCTTGAGCTTGGCTCCCTCTCAAGCCCCAAAACATGATCTCACAAGTAAACACAGGCTATAACCACTTCCTTGGCCTCCTGGCAACTTTATCCATGCAGAGAGCATTCAGCTCCATTGACAGAAAGGAAGGAGCAGCAAAATTCACAAGTGTAGGGATGCCTAGAATGCAAGTTTCCACTGAGACTAAATTCAAAACTTAGTGAAAAATAACAGAATCTTTCCTGGCTTTTACTCAGTGTTCACTGAGATCCTCACTAGGGCCAAATCCTTCCTGCCTGGGGCTTATCTGCACAAATGCCTTTAAGTCAGAACAAGGTGCATCAAAGCAAAAAAAGTACTTTATAAGTGCTTTGATCAAAATGTGTCAAAATGAACCATCAGTTTTCTCTTAACCACAAATCCTACTTCCCCAAAAGAGGGTGGATTTTTCCCTAGGGATACGAAAGCCCTGTAGAAGGGATAGAATGGATTTCTGCAGTTCTTTGTGTTGCTGCCATCTCATAAGGTGAGAAATAACTGGGCAAGTTGGCATAACTACAGTGCAGAGGGTGGGTCTGTGCCTGGCCACAAACTGAACCTGGGGCACACATTACCACACTGGCACCAGAAGAGCAGCAAGAGCATTGATAGGTTTGGGCAACAGTATTGCTTGAAAGGTGTGTGAAGTAATCGCTCCTGTTCTGCTGTACCGTGTCTAAAAAGAATGCTCAGCAAGTAAAGAAAGAGCCCAGAAGAACTATAAAGATGGTGAAACATCTTGCAAATGTGCTTGCAAGAGCAGAGTCAAAATACAAAGGTTTTCTGCCCATGCTTTCCCACATTTTCCAGTCCTTATGCAGAATTTTTCAGATTTATTGTGCAGTGCTCCCATGCTAGTCTCCACTTTCAATCAAATAAAAATCAGACTAACCTTTAATTAATTTAAATTTAATTAATACTGCTTGCTCCTCTTTACTGTGCTTGCATGAATATGTGCATATCTGGTTTAAAAAAGGATTGTCTACACAATTATTTCAAACACTTGTGCAGGCAGAGAAAAGCTGGTTTAATGTAAAGAACAGACAATGGGGGAGGACACACAAGGCAACAGTTGTCAGCTGTGTTTAAAGTGCAAAAAGAAAGGCAGTAATTATTTTCTCTCTTGGCTACTTGAATAGCCGTAAATTACAACAAATGTTACTCATGCCAAATATTGTTTCAAGGTTTTCTTCTGATGAACTTGATGTCCATAAGCAAGTGAGCAAGGAAGATGAATCCTAGGAGGATGAAGACAATGGAATCCCAATGATGCTGTAAAAATACTCTTTTTGGTACAGCTTCACTCTGCATTCTGCTGCTTCTGGATCTAAAAACTGAATGTGGCTACCATATGTTAGAATGCTTCTCACACCCAGGAGTTTGCAAACAGCTTTTGATTCATGGGATTTCTGAAGTGGATTAGGGAATCTTAAGATATCCCTGTTGTTGTGCTTCCCTCTTGCACGAAGCCTTTCCGTTCATAAATGGAAAAGGAACAAAGATTTCAGACTTTGGCTAATCAAAATACGTTTGTTAATCATGGAGCAGCCTAATTTAAGAGCATTTACAACACCAGAATTTTTGAGACATCTCAATAGTCTTCTATAAGAAGAGAGTAAGATGGTTTAGGAATGAGCCATACAGTGCTAAGTCTGTTGTAGAAGATGTGATGGAAAACTGAGGAACTAATTAGAACTGCCGTGATTAAAAGAAATCTTTGTTTACACTCCTGGCTCACATCAGCTGCAGGGTGACTCTTGTGTGACAGTAGGGGACCAACACAGAGATGCAGAGTTCTGGTGAGACACCTGAAACAACGGGGCAGTGTTTGCTGTGCATCTTAAGGATGTGTTTGCATAATACGTTTTAGAATTAGTTTGTTCAAACAAAAATCCTTTCCCTCCCTGCAATACCAAGATGTGTCTAAATTTCAAATATTTCTGTGAGCTTCATGGAAAGCTGCTGTTCTCAGCAAAACCCAGTATTGCACAGGTAACCCCACAAGCCCATTACTTCCTTGGCAAACAATTGAAAGACAAGATAGGACTTATTTCTTTGTGTCGAGTCAGACTCTTTCACCTTTCATCTCGAAGAGAGATGGAAAAACTGATAAATGCAATCTGCTGAAGGAGATATTTATGAATTTATTCTTCTCTAAAGTCACTGGGAGGTTGGCTTTAGAGGTTGGAGGTTAATTTCAGAAGCATCATCACTTAACTTTTCAGGAAAAAACATCATTAAGTCATGAGCACTTAAAAGGTTCTTTAAAGCAAAACCTCTGGTTACAGTTCTGGTATTTTGTTCTTATACCATGCAGCCTTTTTTAAAATTAGGAGAATTCATTGAATATATTAACTCACATCAGCATTCATATAAATTTTCAAAAGCATAGTAAAGGACACTTAAGAACAGCTCTGTAACATGTTTTTGTTGCGAAGCAAAGAACCACCTAAAAAATAAATGCAAGCTTTTAGAAAGGGCAACAGAAGAAACAGTGTTCAGAACAAGCTTCAAGGTAAACAGAAATTATTTATGAGACTGTAATTTATGGAGAGAATTTCAGAACCAATCAACAGGTCATATTGTCTATTGATTCCTAAATAATGGAAGACATTAATTCAAAAACTGTGCTGGAGAGAGATAAACCTAACACAACCTCAAATAAATTAGCAATGCAGAGTCTGTTGATTTTTTGCTATTACATTATCTCTCCCTTTTAAAATTGTTTTAAACATACAAATGTATTAGCATCTTGAATAATTAAGTACCCTCCTGTCATCTGCACAAAATAAATTAAATTGGAAGGCATAGGAAGACCTTAGAGCCACATCTCTTCCCTCAGGAAGTTTCCAAGAATGATACAGAAACACATATTGTGCTTTTATTTGTTTCCCAAACAGTTAAAGAAAGGCTTCTACAGGAAACGAAGAAATTTGAGATATTTAAAGTGTGGTGATAACAGTGAAAGAGTAGTCGAGTATTTCAGTATTTTACTCCCAATCAGGAGAGTTGAAGGAGTGATTTAACTTTTTTCAAAACACTTGACATAGCCCAGGACTGCAAATTTACACAGCGAGAACTCTGACACCAGAAAGGTGGACACAGAGACAAGTCAGGCTGAAGGTGCTTTTAAATATTGCTTTCTCTGAAGTGTTTAATTTTCAATAATATGTTGTTTTAAAAACCAAGATGTGGTCTCTGGTGCTGCAGGTGTTGACCTGACCCATGGAAGGTGATGGCAGTGAACAGAGGTTTAGTGCCGGAGGGCTTGGAGGGGAATGAGCGGGCTGGGAACACTGCACCACAGAAAGGGATGGCTGCAGGCTTGAATGGGGCACCCCAAAGAAGTCTAGGAGCAGGGTCAGTGAGGCAATTTGTTTAGGAATTGTCACACTGCTGACCAGTGTTTGTCAGGGGTAGAGTAGAATCACCACTAGTTTGGCAATTCAAAATCCCTCAAGCATAACAACAAACATTTGTAGATGCTCTTTCAGCAGGGCCTGCCCTGCACACCCTGTTCATAGGGGCCATGAAAATCAGTTTTATGGAAAATCAAATAAATAAGACTTTCCAGACTTGTACTGGCATTATATAAATTCCAAGCCATCATTTGCAGGAGAATCCCTTTGCCCTCATCAGAATGTTCTTTCCAGGCCTTGGGTGCCACTGAACTCCAAAAGGTGGATGAGGTTACAAGGTACAGATGCACTTCCCACCCTTATATCTAGGACAAACAACTCTTACCATAAAATGGATTTAAATATATATAAAATGGTAAATGCAGCTGCCAACACTTAGTTAATAGTTTTAACTTTGGAAACAAACCAAAACCATCTGTGTTCGTAACAATACCTGCCCCTCCTAAAACCATAAGACTAAGCCTAACTCAGAACTGAGAAGGGCATTCATTAAAAAAGCAATAAGCAAGAACACTTACAGAAGATTAGCTGTAATGTAGCGTAATGATGGAAAAGTACCAATTTATATAACAATTTTACAAGCCTCTTGAAAATGCCTGATGTTGCACAATATGCAAAAGGCAAGGTCTTGCTCTTTTATACTTGGAGTCTGATTTCAGATTATTTTACTGAGAATCACTAACAAACACAGGCACTGAGAAAAGTGCTCATGTGTGGATGAATGCAAAATGAAATATATTTTCCAATACTTGGTTCTGAAATATTTTGACTGGCTTTGACTAACTTTGCAGGAACAGACATTCAATGTTTTAGAAAATTCCCTCCAGAAGATCATATCCAAGCCTTCTCTGGGCAGTTTTTTCAGTGCTCAGTCACCTATACAGGAAAGAAGTTCTTCCTCATGTTCAGGTGGAACTTCCTGGGCATCACTTTCTGCCTGTCAACTCTTGTCTTATTACTTGGCACCATAGAGAAGAAAATTTAGTTTACTTTGTCAGGATGTTTTTTGTTACTGCATCCCTAGAGGCACTAAATGACTAATGTTACAGACTTCGTTGAGACTCCTTGAGTTATTCAATGAAAGGAAGGCTCTCAGAAACTACTCCAAGCATTTTACTCTGTTGAGTCAAAGTTCCTTCTATTTCACTGGGCTTCAGAATCTGAAAACTAAATTCTCTTCAAGAAAATTCATAGTTCAATAACCATGTTTACAATAAGTTTGACAAGCAATCTTCACTCAGATCCAAAAGTATTTTCCTCTCGGGATATCCATCTATATTAGCAGATCTTAAGCAATGTTTTTAATTTAATTCCAGGAACTTTCTGTATTTTTTTTCTCTTCTGCACTAAGACATCCATTTAATCCAAATGGTGGCTCAAGCAAGAATCTATCCTTACAGATAGGTTGATCCATATGATGGGGTTTTCAAACATAGCTAATAAAAGTTGGGAGCACACATTCCTTGTGCTGTTAAGCAGCTGGAAGCTTTGAAAAGTCCCTCCCCTGAAGCCAACGTTACTACAACAGGTACCATAATAAATAAGGCAGTGCCTGATTCCCCAGCAGGGCTTCTGAAGTAGCCTTAAAAACCTGCTGTGTCACAAAAGCAGCTGCAGTCAGATTGTTTCTTTTAATATTTACAGTATCTGTTTGCTCAAAAAACACAGCTCATGTCAGGAAGTGGACATACATTGCCCAACACAACTACTGCTGGTCTGGGGGCAAGAGAGTCAAACCAGCATTCGAAGGCAATTTAAATTATGTCATTTAGTCATAATATTAAAAAAGCTGCAAACTGAAAAACTTTCTAAAAACATTGCAAAGGATTTGAGAAAGCTTAAACGTGAACAAAATTAAAATTTTTGATTTGGGAAGAACATGCTCTTGGTGCTGGAAATGGAAAACTGCTTGGCCTAATAAGAAAAAAAAAAAATCGAAAGTAAATACAACCCCTCAGAAGAAAATGTTACAGAATATCAGCAACTACAGCCAACAGTACCAGTGACAGCCTTAATGGACCCTACCAAGGCACAGCTGTACTGAATCCAGCCCCTCTGAGTCTCTCCTGTCAGGAACAGGAAGCACTGATTCAAGACCAAGACTAATCTGTTCTATAATTTCTAAATATATTTATTTCTACCAGTTCTAAAGCATTGATGGTGTGTTATAAAAACACTCATTCAGAGCTTCAGTTAAAGCCCAGTCATGTCAGTAGCAAAAGTCCATAATGTGCACGTAGTTTTTGCATTTTTGCCAAAGGAAAAAGAGCAAAAAGATGAGCTGAAATTGCACAGTGGGATTAACTGAAAAATGAACAGTAATGAAATAAAAGTTTCAAACTTGCTGCCACCGGCCAAAGTAGCTTCCAAATCCATAGTAGCCTTATAAGAGTTTATTATTCCAACTCACAGAACAAATATCTACAAAGAATTCTCCCACACAGAACTTATGCCTTATGGGGAAGGCTTTTCTCATGACTGGTCCAATTCAAACCAAATGACAAAGCAGGAAATTAGGGTCAGAAAATTATAACAGAACAATAAAAGAGAATGCTGTCCTGTAGACTCCATCCCAATTAAGTTATTTTTACAGATGGGACCTAAACAAACACTCAAGGAGTTTATCAGTAAATTTACTGGGAGATCAAAATCAAAAAGTACTTTTATGAGGCTGCCACATTTAAACAGAACTTCCATCCTTACAGAGATCCTGAGTCACGCTGCTCTTGGAAACTGCTCTGTAACTGCTTTCAGAATTCTAATTTTGTCAAAGGTTTGGGAGCAGTTTCTCTGAGAGAGCTGCTGTTCCCACTGCTACAAGAAAATAATTTGCTTGGCCAACTGCAGAATTTTTAGTTTCTTAATTCTGATACTTTTGGCTGGGTCTGCAGCTGCCACCTTCTCTCTGACTACTGAAGGTAATGTTATCCACTGCAGCTTAGCAGCAGGGAAGGGAAGGAGGGTCTGGCTGACAGCATAGTGGGGCCTTTTGTTCAGGAGTTATTTATTTTGTGGAGGAACCAGGGCTCAGTCCCATAACCTTTGTATAGTGGGATATTGTGGTGGCTTATGTTAGAGTACAGATAATCTCTTCCACTTCAGACAAACAAAAAAGAGTATAATAACAAAAAGAAACATTAGACAGGAATATTAAAAGCTTGGAATACATTACAGTCACTTTCAAAGACTACACATAACCTCAAGGCAAAATTTGTTACATAATGAAATCCAGTGACTTATTTGCATTTAAACAAAATAGGTTTGGCTTATGCTGTGGGAATATTTAAGAATGATGGACACAATGCATGCTAACAGTTGGCATATGGATTCAAGGAGAAAGGACTTGCCAGAGAGATCTGATTAAAATTGTGAAAATTCAGAATCAGTGCTAGAGAATCCAACTAGTTTCTTAATCTCTCTGAGAGGCCTTGGACAGACTCCCCTCACCTTAACCAAAAATAACGTCTATCCAACATTCATCAGAATTTTCTATAGCATCTGGACCATGATCCAAAAATTGGACAATCCACAAAATTATATTCTTTTGAGAATATGAAATGAGTGCCTCGCCCGAAAAATCCTTCAGTAGATTTTAGTGGTAGAGAGGAAGGGGAAATTAGTTGGTGTTTATTGTACTTAGCTTAAATAGATTTTTTTTTTAAATCTGTGCTTCAACCTTTTGTGAGGCTAGCAATTATAAACATTAAAAAAAAAAAAAAAAA